>RDPX01000356.1:271364-322827 GCA_003991215.1 Morbakka virulenta | reverse complement strand
GTTTAATAATTGATATAGATACGTCTTTGCTCAGGAATGTTCAATTATTTCCATAGACACTTCTTTGTTCAGTAATCTTCAATTATTTCTATAGACACTTCTTTGCTAAGTAATGTTTAATTATTTCTATAGATACTTCTTTGCTCAGTAATGTTCAATTATTTCAAAAGACACTTCTTTGCTCAGTAATGTTCAATTATTTCTATAGCCACTTCATTGCTCAGTAGTGCTTAGTTTTTTCTATAGCCACTTCTTTGCTCAGTAATGTTCAATTATTTTTTTAGGCACTGCTTTGCTCAGTAATAAAATAAAATACTAGGCTTATAGACTGAAGGTTTTAGTCTTGTTTTTAATTAGTTGGAAGGCACGATCCTGGTATAAAACTGCTTGGGAAAAGGTGAAACGAGTGTGAGTTACAGACAATTGTCGTTATTGTTGAGATAGTGAAAAGGGAGCAGGGCATCTAAAGAAAATATCCAGTCCAGAGGGAAATGGCTTCAACAAATATATTCCTGAATAAAAAAGTAAAAAGAAAAAAATAGTTAAGCTTTGTTATTTTTTTAAAGAGGGGATGGCAGTGACAATTATGAAACTGAAATTATCTGTGAATAAACTAGCAATTTGTAACAGCATTTTAGATTAAATCTGCACTTGATAATGACCTACTAAATTAAACAAAAATTGGCATCATGTTTGCTTGCATCAAAATTTATATTTTTTTAATTTTTAAGATTTATAAAAACCCTGCCATTCATTTTTTGAAAATTTTACAAATGTTTTCAAGTACTTTGTAATATCATGAAATTATTGAATGAAACTGATATTACATTTTGATAATGAAATTTTCAGAATTTTCATAAATTTACGCTATCATGTTCTCACTGTGAAGTGTGCTGCATGAATCAAACCAATACTTAGCAAAAACTTTTAATATTTCAGCTGTTTACCACAGCAGCTTATTTTTATCCTTTCTGCCATCGTCATCATCATCATCATCACCATCATCATCATATTCGGTTTAACGTCCGTTTTACATGCTAGCATGTGTAAATATAAGTAAGTTCCTGTAAGTTGTGGAATAATGTTCATCACAACACACATTTACCAGAGTGCAGCAGAAGGCAAAAAAAACAATAAAATTGTAGATAAATATTTATGAACAGTATTTTTTCATAAATCCTTAAATTTAGATACTGCGTTTATTCCTTTCAAGGATAATTAGTTAACAAATGTGATTTCAAATGGGAGATCGTAATAACTTTACTTTCATGGTTTCCTAAAACTCTAAAAAAGCTTTGAGTATAGATGTAAGAGCTTTATTATGTCATGAGTCGTAAGCTTTTTCCGAGCTACGTTTCGAGAGATACTTCTCCCATCGTCAGGCTCAGCTTTGAGTATGTTTTCTTTCCTCAGTTTAACAGTAATTAATCAAATTATATCCATCAATTCTCATCCCATACCTCTCCCCGCCTTAAAGAACTAAACATTTTTAACAATATATTTAAAAAAGATATTTTAGAACAATATTATCATATCAACGAAGGAAAAGGTGGGATGACATTGTACTTAAATAAAGTTTATCATTTGGTTTTAAAAAATTCTTACCTGTGGTGCAGTTAATATCTGAATCTTGGTCACAACAAGGTTTATAGGATTTGGGCCAATACTAGGATCTCTTAATATTTCATGGGCCTATTAAAAGATGAATAAATAAGTAATCAAGTTAGCACATTGATTAATATATTAGTACAAAATAAATAAATACGTAAAACATACTGGCAAAAAGTGGTGTTAGAAATAATTAGGGCTGGCTTTCTCAAGGTTTTCATTGCACAAGATAACTTCTTATGAAATAGATATAGAGATTTCATAAAAAATCTTCAAACTCTTGAATTTACATTGAAATAAAAACAATATATTCTAAAAAACACAAAAAGAAGTATTCCACTCCAGGTTTATTATAACTAGACTTTACTGTAAGTTCAAAAGTAAGGACGAACTAACTTATCCTTTTTTGCAAAATTGGTAGAAAAATTATCAGGTTTCATTTTTCATTGACACACGCCTCTCATAACACTGGTAAACAAAGATTTTTTTCCTCTGGCATGGAATTTAAGAACAGTTTTAGACTAATTTGAGGTTGCTGAATTCAAATCTGATCTAAGATTTTCTCCATCACATCAAGTTTTTTCGCTATACATATTTATATTTTTTCATGAATTTTTGAGGAAATATTGTCCTATCATATGGTGTAGCAAAAAAAGGCCGGATTATATGGTTCATTTTGGTAAATTTTTTTTTCATTTAGTCTCCCAATAAACTGAAGAAAATATTTGTTTTCTTAGAACATGCATAACATAACCATTTTTTATGATACGAAAGTAAACAAAGAGATTTCAACTTGCACAACACTCATTTGCAGGTAGTGTTTTTTTATTGATTTTATCACTAAATTTAGTTATTTATTGTTATTATTCTGCTGGATTTTTTTGTGAAACAATGCCAAAGGTGTGCGAGGTTGGGTAGAAATTCAACGAACAACTCAGGTGGCTAACACATTTTTTCTTGTCTGCACGATGTGTTACTGACCTAACAATGGCTTCTACATCTCACAGACGACAGTGCTCAAGTGATCCAAATATATTTTGCAACATCTGTGGGAGCTTTACTTTGAAGAATCAGAGGCGCAACATTACTGATTTTGTTAAGAGTGTGTATTTGGATTACTTCAAAGTACCACTTGGAGACCAAGACAAGCATTGGGCTCCTCACAAAGTGTGCAAATCCTGTGTTGAGACCTTGCGATCATGGTCCCAAGGAAAGAATGTAAAACTCAAGTTTGGATTGTCTATGGTTTGGAGAGAACCAAGTAATCATTTAGATGACTGCTATTTCTGCCTTGTCAACGTAAAAGGTTTTAATAAGAAAAACAGGCAATGTTTGCAGTATTCAAGTATCTCTTCAGCTATTCTTCCAGTTGCCCATAGTGAAGAAAAACCTGTACCAATATTTACTGATTTTCCAAAAATTGATGACACAGATCTCTGCTCACCTTCTTCTAGTAATGAAGAAGACACTACAGATATGTTTCAGCCCTGTGATAAAGATAGTGACAAACCAATTCTGTTTATTCAGCAGGCTTTAAATGATTTCGTTAGAGATCTTTAACAACCAAAAGAGTCTGCTGAACAAGAGAATCGAATGTTGAAAACAGGGAAGCAGAACTGCGGAACTACTTCCATTCAGATGGCCAGCTTGTCTATTGTACTGATGTAGAAGGGTTACTTCTCTTTATGGGATTTCCAGCTTATGATCCAAGGGGTTGGAGGCTTTTTATTGACAGTTACAAGAGAAGTTTGAAATGTGTTCTGTTACACAATGGAAATAAGTATGCCTCTGTACCAATAGGTCATTCTGTAAAACGTCAGAAAGAATATGACAACATCAAGATTGTTCTAGAGAGGTTGTAATATCATGTTCATGAGTGGGTAATTTGTGTGGATTTAAAAATGGTTACCTTCCATTTAGGTCAACCAGGAGGGTACACAAAATACCTCTCTTTCCTGTGTTAGTGGGACCGTAGAGCTAAAGCAGAGCATTGGGTGAGAATGAATGGCCTCAGCGACAGAGTTTGGCATCTGATGATAAGAATGTCATCAATGATCCTCTAGTGGATAGGAAGAAAATTGTCTTTTCTCCCTTACACATAAAACTTGGATTGATGAAACAGTTCGTCAAAGCTCTTGATCACAGTGGTGAATGTTTCAGCTATATATGTTCAACTTTTCCTGGTCTTAGCGAAGAGAGAAAAAAGGCTGGTATATTTGATGGATCCCAAATTAGAACACTTATGAGAGATCCAAACTTAATCATATCCATGAATGAAACAGAAGGAAGATCTTGGAACGCATTTTGTAATGTGATGCAGAATTTTCTAAGGAATAAGAAAGCAGACAACTATGAAGAGATTGTGGAAGAACTACTAATGAGCCTACAAGATCTTGGATGTAGAAGAGTATCAAGATCCACTATTTACACAGCCATGTATACAATTTTCCAGAGAATCTTGAGGATGTGAGTGAGAGAAAAGGGGAGCGTTTTCATCAGGACATTAAAACAATGGAAGAACGGTATCAAGGCCGGTGGGACTCACACATGATGGCGGGTTACTGGTGAAACTTGATGAGAGTCAACCCAGAAGCTGTACATCAGAGATCAGCCAAGAAAAGAAACTTCAGATAGGTGCTATTTGATACTGATCTGTGTTCCATATATATATGTATATATATATGTATTTTTATATTCTATATTTTTTCTGTCATTCTATTTGGATTGCTGTATATCGACTTAGTAATATTTGTTATTCATTGATTATTAATATACAAAATGTAGTACAAAAAAATCACGTTTTTATTATGAGCCCTTCGATATAGCTGTAGGTTGATAAGTAATTTTCATCAGAAATTGGAAAATTGCATAGCTTGAAATCCTGATGTGATAGACAAAAAACTAAGTTCATATTTGTAATCAGCTGCCCAAATTTAGTTAGAATTCGTTTAAAAACCATTTGCCAGAAAAATTCTGTTGACCAGTGTAATCAGTTGAACAAAATTAAGTGGCTGTCTTTTTTGTTGCAAGGGAACATTTCTGTACTCTACAGGATTTTCTTTCTATTATATTTTTTTTACAAATAAAAGTCTCATTTATCAAATTAAATTCCAGCTAGGTTCCAGACAGAATTCATTAACAAAATGTGAATGTACTCATTGTTTATGAATAAAATGACAGTTTACTGCTGTCTGATTCCATCTTTCCTACATTCTGGTGTAATCCCCACTTTAATGTTAACTTCATTTAGCATTGGTGTAATTGTTTTTGTCTTGTAAAATAATGTCTTTTTTGCATCTACTCAGATCGGAAATTCCTACAAATATACTTAATATAATTCCCTATTATTAATATAATCAATGAGCTTAAAACAGATTATAAACCAGATGGCGTAGAAACTCATCTTCCTTGTAAGTTAATTGGCTGTTAACTTTATTTTTTTCCAACAGGTTTGTACCATCTTTCCAGACCATCTAATTAATTCATTCTTACTTTAAAGATTGGTAATAATAATACTTTTAATATTTTTACTTTTAAAAACGAATACATTTTCAGAGCTGAATACAAGACTGCTTATTATTCGATATTCAAATTACGTCATTTAAAAAATAAATCAATAAATATTTATCAAGAAGAAATATGAATTTTGTTATCTCTTATGACTCTTTGCACTTCAAGTATCTCATTAAAATCGCGTTTTAAAAATGTACTCAAAATATGGAAGTAATTTCAATCATAAGGAAAGAAAAACTGTACATTTTCAAATTGCTTCAGGGACTTGAAAAGTAAGATTGAATCCCAATCCTTTTTAGTAATGTCCTATGATATTACTTTGGAGACACTAAATTTCCTGACATTAATACATTGTTGAAAAATTTAGGCCAGAATACAACAATAACTACACAATATTAAGCTTTAAAATGGTCTTGAAGGATCCCATTCAAATGTAAGTCTCCCTTAATTACAATATTTATCAGTGTGATGCAGAATTTTCTAAGGAATAAGAAAGCAGACAACTATGAAGAGATTGTGGAAGAACTACTAATGAGCCTACAAGATCTTGGATGTAGAAGAGTATCAAGATCCACTATTTACACAGCCATGTATACAATTTTCCAGAGAATCTTGAGGATGTGAGTGAGAGAAAAGGGGAGCGTTTTCATCAGGACATTAAAACAATGGAAGAACGGTATCAAGGCCGGTGGGACTCACACATGATGGCGGGTTACTGGTGAAACTTGATGAGAGTCAACCCAGAAGCTGTACATCAGAGATCAGCCAAGAAAAGAAACTTCAGATAGGTGCTATTTGATACTGATCTGTGTTCCATATATATATGTATATATATATGTATTTTTATATTCTATATTTTTTCTGTCATTCTATTTGGATTGCTGTATATCGACTTAGTAATATTTGTTATTCATTGATTATTAATATACAAAATGTAGTACAAAAAAATCACGTTTTTATTATGAGCCCTTCGATATAGCTGTAGGTTGATAAGTAATTTTCATCAGAAATTGGAAAATTGCATAGCTTGAAATCCTGATGTGATAGACAAAAAACTAAGTTCATATTTGTAATCAGCTGCCCAAATTTAGTTAGAATTCGTTTAAAAACCATTTGCCAGAAAAATTCTGTTGACCAGTGTAATCAGTTGAACAAAATTAAGTGGCTGTCTTTTTTGTTGCAAGGGAACATTTCTGTACTCTACAGGATTTTCTTTCTATTATATTTTTTTTACAAATAAAAGTCTCATTTATCAAATTAAATTCCAGCTAGGTTCCAGACAGAATTCATTAACAAAATGTGAATGTACTCATTGTTTATGAATAAAATGACAGTTTACTGCTGTCTGATTCCATCTTTCCTACATTCTGGTGTAATCCCCACTTTAATGTTAACTTCATTTAGCATTGGTGTAATTGTTTTTGTCTTGTAAAATAATGTCTTTTTTGCATCTACTCAGATCGGAAATTCCTACAAATATACTTAATATAATTCCCTATTATTAATATAATCAATGAGCTTAAAACAGATTATAAACCAGATGGCGTAGAAACTCATCTTCCTTGTAAGTTAATTGGCTGTTAACTTTATTTTTTTCCAACAGGTTTGTACCATCTTTCCAGACCATCTAATTAATTCATTCTTACTTTAAAGATTGGTAATAATAATACTTTTAATATTTTTACTTTTAAAAACGAATACATTTTCAGAGCTGAATACAAGACTGCTTATTATTCGATATTCAAATTACGTCATTTAAAAAATAAATCAATAAATATTTATCAAGAAGAAATATGAATTTTGTTATCTCTTATGACTCTTTGCACTTCAAGTATCTCATTAAAATCGCGTTTTAAAAATGTACTCAAAATATGGAAGTAATTTCAATCATAAGGAAAGAAAAACTGTACATTTTCAAATTGCTTCAGGGACTTGAAAAGTAAGATTGAATCCCAATCCTTTTTAGTAATGTCCTATGATATTACTTTGGAGACACTAAATTTCCTGACATTAATACATTGTTGAAAAATTTAGGCCAGAATACAACAATAACTACACAATATTAAGCTTTAAAATGGTCTTGAAGGATCCCATTCAAATGTAAGTCTCCCTTAATTACAATATTTATCAGTGTGATGCAGAATTTTCTAAGGAATAAGAAAGCAGACAACTATGAAGAGATTGTGGAAGAACTACTAATGAGCCTACAAGATCTTGGATGTAGAAGAGTATCAAGATCCACTATTTACACAGCCATGTATACAATTTTCCAGAGAATCTTGAGGATGTGAGTGAGAGAAAAGGGGAGCGTTTTCATCAGGACATTAAAACAATGGAAGAACGGTATCAAGGCCGGTGGGACTCACACATGATGGCGGGTTACTGGTGAAACTTGATGAGAGTCACCCAGAAGCTGTACATCAGNCATTGTTTATGAATAAAATGACAGTTTACTGCTGTCTGATTCCATCTTTCCTACATTCTGGTGTAATCCCCACTTTAATGTTAACTTCATTTAGCATTGGTGTAATTGTTTTTGTCTTGTAAAATAATGTCTTTTTTGCATCTACTCAGATCGGAAATTCCTACAAATATACTTAATATAATTCCCTATTATTAATATAATCAATGAGCTTAAAACAGATTATAAACCAGATGGCGTAGAAACTCATCTTCCTTGTAAGTTAATTGGCTGTTAACTTTATTTTTTTCCAACAGGTTTGTACCATCTTTCCAGACCATCTAATTAATTCATTCTTACTTTAAAGATTGGTAATAATAATACTTTTAATATTTTTACTTTTAAAAACGAATACATTTTCAGAGCTGAATACAAGACTGCTTATTATTCGATATTCAAATTACGTCATTTAAAAAATAAATCAATAAATATTTATCAAGAAGAAATATGAATTTTGTTATCTCTTATGACTCTTTGCACTTCAAGTATCTCATTAAAATCGCGTTTTAAAAATGTACTCAAAATATGGAAGTAATTTCAATCATAAGGAAAGAAAAACTGTACATTTTCAAATTGCTTCAGGGACTTGAAAAGTAAGATTGAATCCCAATCCTTTTTAGTAATGTCCTATGATATTACTTTGGAGACACTAAATTTCCTGACATTAATACATTGTTGAAAAATTTAGGCCAGAATACAACAATAACTACACAATATTAAGCTTTAAAATGGTCTTGAAGGATCCCATTCAAATGTAAGTCTCCCTTAATTACAATATTTATCAGCTGGCTCTCTTTTTTGATAATAAAATTTATTTTTGAAAAATAATACATTGTCTACTAGTACCCAAAGCATTTTGTATCTTCAGGATTTCTTATTATTTTCCCTTCAATACAAAAAAAAAATTATTCGAGTGGCTAAAACAAATGCATGATGATAAGAATATTTTTCTCTTCAAATCTGTTTTAATAACAGTACTTAATATTCACATTCTTACTATATTTGCGACTGTAAGGGCATACTGCTTTGCTGCATCTACGCCATAATACTGTGCCAACTTTTGATCTACCACAATCAATGCTTCAATTGTCTGCTCTCCAGTTTTTCCTGATATTATTCCCCTTTTCCACCGATTTTGTTGCAAGTCTGGGTAATAAAAAATGTCTTATTAATTAATTTAAAAATTACTAAAAACGTTCTTTGCAAATATTTAATCTTGGAAAAATCATGGTACAGATTTTTACACATTGTAGACACTATTGAAACATCTTTCACCCCATAATATTTCTGTTTTCGATTATGCATTTAAGACTTGTGTTTGAACCAAAACAATCACCACACTAGCTAAAGTATCTATTAATTTAATTTAATTTATTAAAGTATTTATAAATTTAATTTAATTTATTAAAGTATTTATTAATTTAATTTAATTTATTAAACTATTTATTAATTTCATTTAATTCATTCAAGTATTTATTAATTTAATTTAATCTATTAAAGTATTTATTAATTTAATTTAACTTATTAAAGTATTTATTAATTTAGTTTAATTTATTAAAGTATTTATTAATTTCATTTAATTTATTAAAGTATTTATTAATATAATTTAATTTATTAAAGTATTTATTAATTTAATTTAATTTATTAAAGTATTTATTAATTTAATTTAATTTATTAAAGTATTTATTAATTTAATTTAATTTATTAAAGTATTTATTAATTTAATTTAATTTATTAAAGTATTTATTAATTTAATTTAATTTATTAAAGTATTTATTAATTTAGTTTAATTTATTAAAGTATTTATTAATTTAATTTAATTTATTAAAGTATTTATTAATTTAATTTAATTCATTCAAGTATTTATTAATTTAATTTAATTTATTAAAGTATTTATTAATTTAGTTTAATTTATTAAAGTATTTATTAATTTCATTTAATTCATTCAAGTATTTATTAATTTAATTTAATCTATTAAAGTATTTATTAATTTAATTTAGTTTATTAAAGTATTTATTAATTTAATTTAAGTTATTAAAGTATTTATTAATTTAATTTAATTTATTAAAGTATTTATTAATTTAATTTAATTTATTAAAGTATTTATTAATTTAATTTAATATATTTAAGTATTTATTAATTTAATTTAATTTATTAAAGTATTTATTAATTTAATTTAATTTATTAAAGTATTTATTAATTTAATTTAGTTTATTAAAGTATTTATTAATTTTATTTTATTAACAGTCCACAGTCTTTTCAAGCCATGACAATCATTTTAAGTATTATACTTCATTTCAAAGGGAAATGGTTTAGGCCCAAAGTACTATAGCATTATCCATAACCATTTGACTATATTATAAGTTCGTAAACAGATTGAATATCTACAAGACAAGCTCTGTAAAGTCAAAAAAGATTAGCACCATCGAATAATTATGGAACATCTCGAGTAAAACGTAACGCTAGTTTTTTAAGTTCGTAAACAGACTGAATATCTACATGGCAAACTCTGTAAAGGAATATCAAGTACCTCTACTGACCCCAAGATAAATTTGTTAAGACCAAACGTTGCTTGCCACAAACACAAAAGTCTAAAACCTTTATAATTCTGAATATGCGTTTCAGTGTAGCCTATAGACCTACTGAATAATTGAAACTTTTTGTAGCAAGCGCTAAAGGAAAGAGAGTAAGTGAGCCACTTTCCTAAGATAAAAAATAATGGAAAGTCTGGTATATTTTTTATTGTATTCGTCATAAACTACATTTTATAGGAATAAATTCCTCTGAAAAAATAATGATGTAATAATAATAATAATAATAATAACCATTTTGGTGAAATGTTGAAATATCCCTCGTGTAAACATTCTTCGCATATTTTCGACATTTCTTTGTGACCTAACAAAGCACATAACACTAAGAAAATAGTCATTGGTCTACTCTGTGTATGCAATTTACATCTAAACTTATAAAGTTCACACTATTATTCATATATTGACTCAAATGGGATCAAAATTTGATATCCATAGTCCCTTTAACAAATCAATATTAAAAGCCTACTGTTCCATTACATATTCTTCAGTGTAAGTTGTGTAGGCAAAATGCTAAAAAATATAACCACGTTCTTATGTCATAAAAAATATCTTATTGGCTGAAAGTAAAGTTAAAAAAGATAATATTTAAGTAGTTCCCTATATTTAAAATTAGACTTAATAGTTAATAATATTAGAATGACCAAATGAATTTCAAAAGAAATAGAAATGAGGGACAATGTCATCCTGGCACCTTTCATAGTCACAGCCTAACACTTAAGAAGTTGAAGTGCTTCCGTTAAATTCATTACCTAATAATGATATACTAATATAAAAAATTCCATAATAAGTAGAGATCAGCTATATCGTTAAAGCAAAGTGTTTTATTAAGAAGAGTAGATGAGTCTATGCGGAATATGACCTTTAGATTCCTTGCTCTTAAGAGATTTTTAGAAGTAAAAAAAACGAATTGAAAAAGAGAACGTTTTGGCTTTTCGACGATATCGTATTATATTTTTGCTCTATTACTTTACGTAACGTCTATTCTGTTTTCTTAGAACCTAATGCAAAACTTTTATTCTCCTTTTTTTTCTTGACTATCTGAAATACTAGTGATCCCTTTCCCATGACTTCTTTTGGCAGTTTTCCCAATGAATCTGACAGGTCTTCTCCAGCATCATATAGCTCCAAGGAGAAAGTATCAAAGAAGGTAGAGAACAGTTTTACACAAAAAGCTAATATATCAAATGTGACTTGCCAATTTAGTAAATATATATATATATATATATATATGCATATGTGTGTATATATAAATGCATCACTTGTTGCTTTAATATGTCACAATATAACAAATTTTAATTCGATGTAGTAATACTACCCATTTCAAACTTTATTGACATACCAGCAGTTCCACAGTAATGTCGTTTATTCTTTCTCTGTTTTTTGTTATTCAGAATGGTATTTAATTTTAATTTCTTAATAATATGAGGCTCTATATCTCTCGATGTACGATTGTAATTTTGCTTTGCATCTTGATGTTTGCCTCCTGCAGGATGAATTAAAAACCTTTCTTTTCCGTCGTGTATAATTCCCTCCTGATAGAGAAAAAAGAGACAATGTCACACTGCAAGAAATCTTTGATAGCTGACACTAAAAATTCTGAACCTTCTTAAAGTAACTTATAAAAATTTAAAATACAACGGAGAAAATACATTTTAATAAAGACGATACAGTGCTAGAACAAAATAACTGATGTTTATTTCTCTCTGTCTCTCTCTCTCTTCCTCTCTCTGTCTCTCTCTGTCTCTGTGTGTGTGTGTGTGTGTGTGTCTCTCTCTCTCTCTCTCTGTGTC
This sequence comes from Morbakka virulenta, assembly GCA_003991215.1. Taxonomy (NCBI): domain Eukaryota; kingdom Metazoa; phylum Cnidaria; class Cubozoa; order Carybdeida; family Carukiidae; genus Morbakka; species Morbakka virulenta. Next base: position 310,864 of record RDPX01000356.1, on the reverse strand, counting down.
TCTCTGTGTGTGTATCTCTTTCTCTCTCTCTCTCTCTCTCTCTCTCTCTCTCTCTCTCTCTCTCTCTCTCTGTCTGTCTCTCTCTCTTTCTCTCTCTCTGTCTCTCTCTTGTCTCTCTCTCTCTCTTTCCTGCTCTCTCCTTATATCTCTCTCTCTCTCTCCCACACACCCACACNCCTCTCTCTGTCTCTCTCTGTCTCTGTGTGTGTGTGTGTGTGTGTGTCTCTCTCTCTCTCTCTCTGTGTCTCTCTGTGTGTGTATCTCTTTCTCTCTCTCTCTCTCTCTCTCTCTCTCTCTCTCTCTCTGTCTCTGTCTCTGTCTGTCTCTGTCTGTCTGTCTCTCTCTGTGTGTCTCTCTGTCTGTCTCTCTCTCTTCCTCTCTCTTTCTCAATATAACACACACACACACACACACACACACACACATATGCCAATTCAATTTTGCCTTCCGATGTATCAGGTCATTACTTTATTATTTACTGTATGATACTGATTTGAAACGTCAAGGTCCGAAAAAAAAATTTAGCTATTTCGTTGGCACTCAACTGAAACAAAGGCGCCAGAATAAGAAAGCTGAAAGTGTGTTTTTCATTTAATACTGAAAACAAAGAGAAGATTGAGAAAACAAGCCAATCTTTTGTAATAGACTGAGAAAACCCATCACTTTTGGTGACTGGCTGACTAAAAGAATTTTGAAATAAAAAAGATTATTTTGTTTGCAAAGTGAGGTGGTGAAAATTGAATAAAACTTGCCTCTAAAGTACCTAAATGAAAGGTAGACCTAGCACGGCCAATTATTTTGAACTGATTTATCTCGAAATTTTCACTACATTTGCTGTTTAGCAGCAAACGCTGTACTGTAGCAGAATCAGAATTCACAATTTTACTTGTACCCTTGCATTTCCTATTTGGTTGAACTCGAAAAACATGGTATTTTTTCCTAAAAGCACTAAGCACTTGCTGTTTTATTCTTTGTATCAGGTTCTGGGATTTACGGCCTATGTACCTGACATAACACCGACACTTAAACTCCTACGCAAACATGCTTACATTTTTGGCAGGCAAGACAACCTTTTTAGAGGAAGAAAGAATTTTGCGCGAGGTAAAAATAACTTTAGAAATAGTACCATAATGACATTCAGAAACTGCCCTGATCATTTGATTTTCAAATGTAGTAGAAACTGGTCCTATCCGTGGTAGTTTGAGGTATGTATGGAGCTTTTGGAGGTCCTATTTAGATATTGACCACAGTGAACTTTATTTTAATAGAGATTGTTAAGTTTTGGATCACTAATTATTTATTAAAATATTATTTGCAAAAACGGTTGTAATTACAAACAAGCAATATCTAAGTAATGAATGCCACTAATAACAGGACTTAATGGTCATGTATTATTTAAAGTCGTTCTTTGAATAGAAGGTCCAAATTAAATGCACTGTCAATCGACCTAGTGTCTTGTCTGACTATTTTTGTCTGACCGTTTTGTCTGACCTTTTTAGCTGACCTTTTCGGCTGACCTTTTTGGCTAACCTTTTTGGCCGGCCTTTTTGGCTGACCTTTTTGGTTAACCTTTTTGGCTGACCAAATAAGTGATTTGTCTGTACAGTTTGGAATGTCACAATGACCTGTTACTGATTACAACCACACCGTACCAGATATCTAAAACACTAGTTCAAATTCCTTGGGTGTTTTGACACGAGCAAGTTTTTCTGGTCCTCAGATTTATTACTAATTTCTTACCCTTTCCCTTTGAGTTACTCACCTCTCCTTTGCTACATCTAACTTATTTTCTTCTACTTTATTCAGAGGTGCAACTGCTAACGTATATCATATTCAAAATTGTACGTAGTAACTTATCGATCTTGCTCTTCAGTCTAATAGGAACTCTCCTGTCAAAGAGCATGCTGGATTTACAATTTCTGCTGATCAATTGTACATTTTGTCAAACTTTCATTCATGTATTTTCCTATTAAATTGTCATGCAGACTTTTTGTGGTATTGAATACCGCATAATTAAGCTTTTTCATTGATGAAGCAATAACAAGCTTTTTCTTCTGTTACCTATTCTCAATCTTGGTATTCCCAGTCGCTGCAGATAATTTCAGCTTATATTTTTGTCCTCTATATTCTCCTAGTTCAAACTCGTACTCTTCTCGTACTCAATTCATTGATTTTCTTGTTACACTTAACACATCTATACATGTGTACATGCGTACATACATATATGCATGTATAAATTTATTCATATATAAAAACATATTTATATATATGTACATACATATATGCATACATACATAAACACATCCACATCTACCTATATATATATATACATTTATACATACATACATTCATACATGTGTACATACATTCTTACATAGTTATCAAAGAGATGTAGAGAGGGATACGTGCGGGCCTTTACGAGCGCTGTTTCAAATTTCCTTCCTTGTATATACACAAGCATGTATCAAGATATACTATAATACCATATGCTCCATATATTCTATGTTTGTTATCTTTTCACCAACCAGAAAAATGCAAGAGTGCAAGTTTTTACAGAAAATTTCCAGACGGTTAATTTTGACACTACTTTCAAAAACCTTTACTTTTACTCATTGTAATAAGAGGAACTTAAAAACAAAACTTTTTGATACTTTAAAATACTTACCAATCCTTTTAAAGTAGATAAAGCTACCAATGAACTATTATTTGTTGAAGAAATTCCTTTATAAAAAGACTGTTTATCTATTTTCTCCAATGTTCTTTTGCCTCTTACTCCAATGATCTCCAACTGGAGATGAGGCGCAATAATTTCATGATTAGGTTTTATTTCCATATCAAAATTTCTTTTAAAAGCTCGAAATTTTACTCGCATGGATGAATTTGTAAGAGTTCGAATTGTTCCTTCAGTCACTCTTTTATGTCTTGATGCCCAAGAAGAAATCCTTGGAAAAATTATCTCATAAACTGTGTTGGAGTCTTTTTCTGTGGATAAACAAAAAAATGTAATTGAAAGATACAAAAAATGTGCACAAACAAACGGTCATTAACCAACAATATTTTCACACGAAGCGGGGCGGAAATAATGGGATGTTTTAGCGATAGAGATATAGTAACTTCTTGAAGTGCTAACATAACAGCCACGGAGATTTAAAACTTTTGTTTCCTGAGATTGTAAATAAATGCATTCCTTACAAAAAAGTTAGTATAACTATAGTGCTTAAGTCTTTATTTTTAAATGCAGATATGTAAAACATTTGGGAAAAAAAGTTGATTTTCTGCAGTCACATATTTTACCTAAAAGCACCCTTCTTTCTCCGGGTCCTTTTGGTTGGACATCTCATCCCAATCACGCAGTTAGGACTGAGGCAAAAAATCTTAAAAGAGCGACTTTGCTTCCACTGCTAGAAAAACTGACCCCAATACATAAGAAAATTCAAAACTTATATTTATCTGAAAGAGGAAATTTATCACTACCCAATATGCACTCAAAAATTGGCGTCATCAGAAATTATACAAACATATTTTGTAAGAAAATCAATCTGACAGATAAATGAAACGTTTGAATATATTTCCTTGTTGTAGAACAGGTATCAAGGTAGTTTGATGGGTTACCACCCAGTGACGAAAAGTTATGACATTTTTCTTGCACCCACCTTCGGGTTGGTAGAGTCCCGATGAGAGATTTCCTTCCAGCATCCTTTCTTCTTGACTAGAAATTATTAATAGTTGAAGGCAGCATGTAAAAAGAAGACGCAATGTCATATCTTTTTACTTATACTGTTCTTTAGACTTTAGACAGTCCTCGCTGTTATTCAAATCCTAATATTTTCTTTCATGACCTTATTAGCAATGTAATTTATACATGCGCAGTGTATGTTGCAATATGTCCTGTCCTGAAACCATTATTTCTGCAAAATACTAACTCCATCACCTGAATTCTTTACGAAAACTCGAACCTCTACGGAAAATAGACGATGCAGAAAATAAATTATACAATGAACTTGTAAAGTTTAGCACTACAATTTGCAATCTCTAAATCATTTGAAAGACGAAAAAAAAAACACCAAAGATACTTCGAATTTCTTATATTTCTTAATAACACAATTTTTATTTCAACTTAGTAACTAATATGCTTCTATGTAACCATTCTTTTACTAAGTCATTCTTTTCATTACAAGAAAATCTTTTCCCGATGTACAGTGATAAATGTTGTAAATATTATCAGGTCTTATATTCAACAACAAAATTCTTCAGTGACAAAATATTGATGTGATTTCAATCAAGACATCGGTATCCTTTCCAACTTTCCTTTCACTTATGCAGGATGCTTTGTCATTGGGAGGTACAAAAAAGTTTCAGTCGTCCAATTTTTGAAACCTTTAAAAACTAGCATCTATGTTTAAAGACTAAGAATTAGTCATTGTAGTTATGTATTTTTTATGAACAAGCATGTCTTATGTGATCTTGGAAACTACGAAATTCAATACATGTGACCTGTTTTACGAAAACCAGATTCCATAATTAGAGCGTTAGCGATGAATACATGTTTAAAAACTCCACATAAGAAGTTTTATAACTTGAATAAAAAAACCTGAATTTTAGCATATTCTATTTTGATTCCAGCCCATTTCCCTGAAGCTGAGAAAAAAACTATCTGTTGGACTGGAAAATGTCATTGGAAGAAAAAAATGTTCATTATAGAGAATGATGGTAGAACAGCAATATCTATTTCTAATTAATCATTTATAACTCACGTGTTGATAATTCAATGTGACTAAAGTGTAAAATAGTTGGTAAAATTGTAAAAAATTGCGAGCGTACAAATACATGTTTTTGAAATCATGGTTTGTTCCATGTTCAGTATTCTTTGCTTTTCATAAGTGGACCAGAAATTTCCTTAGAAGAATATGATTTTTTTTGGACAGTATAAAAATGCCGACAAGTTCGCAGACTTCTGCTCCGTCGTAGCTACCCATGATTACGTCAAAGGTTTCCGTAGTTGATCGTTTTGTCCATGGTAACCCGTTGTTGAAGAGAAGAGATTTTCGACAGTGGTTTATAATTTGGATGCTTTCGTCATCAATGTTAATATAGGATCGTGCAAAAGAAATGGCGTTCTGTAGAATCGTTGGAGTTATATTGTTATATATATGATTGTTTTGATTTGATGTTGTTAAATCACTTGATGGCTGATACCGTATTTTTCCATTCATTTACTTTTGTAACGTTCCTTAATTTCGAATTGATGTCGTCCAGTATGACCTTACTAATTTTTCCTATTTCGTTTTTTGTGGGGTTTATAAGGCGGCAGGTTGGCTTTGTACGGAAGTCTTCTTTGTGGTCCTTCATAGTCAAAATGTCGACACGAAAACAAATTCCTCCTCCGCAACTTCATACCTAATGACTAATTACATGGGACCTCCTTTACTGATCAAACAGCCGAACACCTATCTACCCAATTTGAAAATAAATCACTCTTCAGTAATCTTAAACCGTATCCACATGGGACTTCCTTTCTTTCTTCCTTTCCCAGAACATTAACACCTTGTAATACGTTACCACCTGTAATTTTTTTATTATTTTTGATGAGCCGCCTACTTTATTTGTTTATAAAAAGCATGTACAGTGTTTGTAGCATTATTGCCTGATGATCGAAATATCGTGAAGCTATTAGTTGCAATCACAGTTCTTATTTTTCGTGTTTTATCTTATCTTATATTGCTCTGCTATATGCATTGAGCACTTTTTGATACGAATACACAATATTACACAAATATATATATATATATATATATAGTAATATTAGTAAAGTNACTTTTTGATACGAATACACAATATTACACAAATATATATATATATATATATAGTAATATTAGTAAAGTATACCAATGTTCACTGAGAGTGCTCAATGTTTCCAGAGCGTTTATAAATCCAGTAAAGCATACAAAATAATTACCATGCATCTTTATAATACACGAAATGTTGTAGTAATTCATTGCAGTTTGAAGATTGTTAAGAAAACATGAAACTAGTAGTAACTGCTAAATTTGTCTAGTTATTTTGTATGCTTTACTGGATTTATATATATATATATATATATATATATATATATATATAAATCCAGTAAAGCATACAAAATAACTAGACAAATTTAGCAGTTACTACTAGTTTCATGTTATATATATATATATATACTTTAAATTAATTAATTAAATTAATTAAAATTATTGTTCCATTTATTTCGTTTATTTAATTATACTTTTTTATGTTTCTTATCCATTATAATTCGATTATTCCAGTGTTCATTATTCTGTACTGATTATGATATTTCTTTTTTTCCAAATAATCTCTGTAAACCCGTCTGCAAAATAATGTTGTTATAAATCCAGGATACAACAAAAAGTACAGGTCAGTACTCTTCACTAGTATACATTATATTTGTTTGAGTATTGAAATACCAGTGGTAGCAAATTTTGAGTCCAGCAAAGAAATCTGCCTTTTAAGTCTTCCTTGCCATCAAGAAATCATAATTTTTACACATAACGTTTTCTAATTTTTATTTAACTTTGCTCCGAGTAATTTTTTTCACCATTTCTTTCTAATTTCCCACATACATATTTAGGAACTTTATTGGAAAATAAGAAAATTCAATGACTCCGTCTTGAGTTAAAAGTCCAATTTAGTATTTATTACGGGTGTGGTCGTTTTAAAATTTACTGGAACTTCCTGTTATTAATAAAGGAAGTCAGATGCGTGAATACCCTCTATATTTTATGTTGAGGGAGGGGCGGGGGTTGTATTGCACACTAATTTGTCTTTTTGTTGTTTTGTGTTTGGTTTTTTGTGGTGTTTTTTTATTGTTAAGTTCAAAGAGAAAAGATTTGTATTTTAATGTATTACCTCTACAGCAAGCTATTTGGAAAGAGCATATTTTAAACCCCTTCCCACTACTTCAAAGATGTTGGATTTCCCATCGATTTTTGCAGTACATTATGCATCTGTAATTTAGAAATTTCCTTATATCTTTTTAGATTCTTATAAAATTTATATTGGACCACATTTCAAGGTGCTCTCAGCCTGTTTGAATCCTCCAGTCGGCGATCTCGTCACCAAAGAAATGCAATGTTTTCCTTCTGCCTAATCAATCCAGCAATACCAGTTTTCAATTGTGTGCTTCTCTTAACTTGTTTAATGGAAACTTTCAACACCTTTGTGATGTTGATCCACGGACCTCAATGGTAAGCCCGTTTTGTTATCGCAAACAGCATTTTTTTTGTTATCATAGTGTTAGGGTAGCGACACATATGACCTATATATTTCAGATAATGACTTCTGATAACACTTTGGAATGGTTTAGCTTTGGTAATCTTAATATGTCTGCATTTGCGTATCGAAATCTAAATTTTGTCTCTTCTCCATCCTCTTCAGTGGGAAGTCTCCTCCAGCCACGCTTCACCATTTGTCTCAGCATGTCCATCCAATATACCTCTACTATTCTTACACTACAATCCTTGATGTAGCAGCTGGGTTCCATATAGGAGGGGAGATCAAACACATGCCTCCCATAAGCGTCATTCCTGTTGCCATGCTCACCTTGTGATTTCTAGAGACTTGCCTCATTACATTGAATTTCCCGATCGCTTATTATACTCTTAGATCAGTAAAACAGTCTTGTTCTTTGTTGCAAAAAGTCTGTCCAAGGTAGTTAAATTCTGCTACATTATCTGTCGCATTGCCTCCAACTGTAAACACTGAAGCAGAGTTGAAAAGTTCCTCATTGTTGAATACTTGGATTCTGTTTTGAGAATGACATGTTAAGTCCAAATCGAGAGCATGTCATATGTAGAATCTGCTTGATCTTCTTTGCTTCAATTACATTTCTGCAGAATAGCACTATATCATCTGCATACAACAACCAATTATCTCCACTCCATTCAGTCTTTTCAATAATATGGATATTTTCTAAAACTTGTAACCTTAATTTAGCATTTACTTGATTTTACAGTACAGTATTACAACAGGCGAAATGGACGTATTAAAAGCTATTTTCCTTTCATAACGAGAACTTATTAGATTGACACGTGTGCTGACAGAACAAAGCATAACGTCTTTAATCTTAAGACAATCATCAATCTGTACACTGTCTTTTTGGGAGTCAGCATGATTACATCTTTAGCAGTGAAAAGATTGAAAACTACTTTCTCCTGCATAGTATAAATTAAAAATTATATTTGTAAAGCCAGTATAGATATCCTCTCTCTAAGAATAAGCATTTCTTAAGTCTTGAGCATTTCATTGTAACTCCCTAAAGTTTTACGTATATAGTTTATATTGTAAACTATAATTATAAAGTTAAGTTTAGCACTGATCTTAATGAGAGAGATCGATCCAGGCTTAATGCATTACATCAGCTGCTCTCCTCCTACAAGTACCATAACAAGGTCATCAGATGAAATGTTAGTCGTAATTTTAGGTTATCCCTTGTTCATTGAAACAATTGACCATCTCATTAAAGGATGCAACATATTAACAGCCAGTGAATAACTGAACAGGCCTGACAGAGTAGAGAATGACCTTCACTGAAAATATGTCGGCACCAAGTGTAAAAGTCATCAATTCCTTAAACGCAAATTAACCCAGCCATGTAAAGGACATCTTATCCTTTGAGACTAATTCACACTAACAGAACTAAGAGACTTTTTGTAGAGTACCAAAAAAAAAGGTACTAGAGATAGAAGTTGGTAAAATATGACAAATAAAAACTAAACTAATTTCATTTACAATTGTCATAGCGTTTTCGTTTTGAAATACGTGAAGTATTTATGTATTGAATTTAACTTTCTCTTACCGCAATTACATAGGCTTAATAAATATTGACCATAAAATACATTAAATTTTATCAGGCTTCATGTAAAGTGGTTTATTTCTTTTCTTTTGATCCTCAGGGCCGTGACTTCGGATTGTGAATACGACTTCAGACAAAGATAGTGCATTCATGCACCTGTTCCTACTATAGTTATAAATTGCATGCATCTGTCGAATATATATTTATATTATGTATATATATGTACATATACATATGTATATTTATTTATATTTTAATCGCATTGCACAATACTCTAAACAGCCCACCACGTAAAAATAAAGGATCACATTATATGGATGCTGCTACCTTGTAACACAATTAGCACTTACTGAACACTTACTGTACACTGCTCCAACCAAGTGCAGAAAAGTGAGTGAAAGTCTATCAAGGTGTTTGAAAGGACTACCATGATCATCATCCACATTATCACAAGTTCTGTGGTGGAGAAGCCATCTCAGTGTTACACCCTGGGCACCAAATTTGGGAGAAAGGTACTTTTTGAGGGTAAGAATATCCCTGTACATATGTGGTAAAGTTGGAAAATTGGAGAACCATATTTAGAGATACCATGCAGACCACTTGTAACACACTGAGTTTAGGTCAGTGAAATCACATGAACAGGGTATGGGTGCAGAATGTAATTGAGCCATTTGTGAATGTGAGTGATGCAGAACTGGCAGAAAAGGAATTTCTTTCAATCCTCTGTACCTCAAATGAGAACAATTTAAGGTTTGATAAGGTTAGGCTTTCAGTACTGTATTCTTAATCTTGTTCCCATTAGCAATGAGTAAAAATAATATGAGTATTTAGCTCCTTACCACAGGTTCACTGATCCACACACACACAGAGTTGGCTGTGTAGTTACCAGCTATGAATACATAAGAATATTTCTGGCTCACCTTGAGGCCGGTTTTTTTCCGTTTAAAAGAACAAATGACAGCATTTAACACTTTAGCACTCACATACAGACACACAAGAATAATACACAAACACCAGCACACATACACACACACACATACAGAAATTTAGTTACCAACAATCAATGGAAATGAATACGTCTGCCTCATCTCCAGGCATGTTTTGTCTTGTTTTCTTTAAGATGAAATGATACCATTTATCACTTGACCACTCAAAAACAGACACATACACACACATTTACTTTTATGCCTTTTCCGATCGTGTTTAAGAAAAAAGAGCTTTTGATTTGTTACTTTCTAATCGTGAACATAGTCACAAGTATTAATATGACTAAATTAATATATATATGTCAGCATTGTGAATTATAACGCTTGTGTGTTTGAAAATACATTTGATATGTTTGTTTGTTTAAATATCCATAAAAACTGTATGGTACTATTCCAGGTCTACAAAGTCTACTTAAAGAAGGACGTACAGCATTTATGGGATACGGCTAAAGGCGTAAGAATGAAGTTGTGAGAGATCTTTGATTATGGAGACCCCAATAGGGAAAAATAGGTATAGAGCGGCCATTAAAGACCTCCCTGGACAAAACTATGTCAAGATGCTGTCTCCACACCAAAAGACTAAGCAACTCTAAAAAAAGATCGTGAAGAGTAGAGAAAAAGAGGCATATTTTTCCTTGGAATTAACACGACCCGGTAAGAAAAGGAATGGATGAATACCTAGATGAAGAGTAATTGATCTTATGTGAATACTTAGCTTCTAGTACAGGCATCATCAATAGAACTGTTATAAAAGAAGACTATGGGGGAAGGTATAGATGTAATAGTAGATGTAATAAATAATTAAGCTACAGTAATTAATCCTTGGCCTATATATATGAAACTGCTACAAAAATTGCATAAATGTATGTTAGTAGGGTACTGATGGATCAAAAAGAAATCAGGTTTGATAATATCACACTGTTGATGCATTTACAATTGTTTGAAAATAAGCGACTTAGAAATATTAATAACAACTTTGTAAATGCAAGTGCCAAAGAGAACGTCCTCTACAATACTTTTTAAAGGCATAGTAACTTATCTATGGTGTCCAATCTTCATATAATCTAATAGGAAAAGCATATTTGTACTTGTACATATGGCACGTGATAATTTTAAATGTCTGATTATATCCAATATCCTACATAATAATTTGTGACAATATTTTGAAGTTTCCAATAATTTTTTTAACCTCTCTTTCTCTCTCAAGAAAATACAAAGAAGCATTTTCAACATACATTCTTTAAATTGCTCAAAATTTGTAACATTACCTTGCTCAAATTTTGGGTCCCTGATAAATGTTTATGGCTCAAATTCTTAACTCTTAAAGGTTATGTTTTAATTGGTATTTGACTTTCCTAAACTTGTATTCGACACAAAGAAATATCGAAAGTAGCGTATTCTACAAACAGTAGTATTTAATGTCCTCGTTATACCTTTCCTCCATTACCTATAATTATTTTGTACAAAACCTGAGTCTGTCGCCAAATAACTAGAATTTTTTTTTCCTAGAGTAAATATTCTTAAAACAAACCTTATTCCTTTTAAAGTCTCCTGCAATTCCTTTGTTGTACTGAATATCCACGTTACAAGATCTTTCTAGTCGCACTATAAACATTTGTTATTTATTTGCGGTTTATTCTGTTAAAGCACACGTCTTTCTAGGTTTGTTGCTGAAGTAGAACATGAACACAAACACAAGTGTTAAATTAGTTTGTGTGAGGCGCAAGAGGTCTCTGGACTCCAACCATTTTTGAATAGATTACCTGTCGTGATCACCTTGGAACCATTCGAATCAGTGACTTTCAAAGCTTACAGGTGAACTTACGGATATGGATCATGGGTGAAAGTGAACGCACAAAAACTAGCTGAAAGTTAAGGCCACTATATCATAAAAGCTGATTGTCTTCTTAATAAAGTAGGCATAAACCAATTACAATGCCTGAACTCTAAAAACTCTCTCAATTCTTGTTCTTAAACACAGGAACAGGCCTTTTATTGATCTGTTTACGCCATGTCGACCTGTATGATTTTAAGTGAGTTGCTTCTTGGAACATTTAGAACTTATATGATGAAGTCTGAAGACAACATGCATAATTGGATTATATGTACATATTCGAGAAAATTGCATTTAATTTCAGTTCTTTGCTGTAGTAGGAACAACAAATGCAAAAGAAAACCAGATCGGTTTCCGTAGCCTGATCTAATTTCTGTTATGGAGAATGGTTACGCCATTGATAGGGTGTCGGAACATCAGTATGGGGAAATCTTAAATGCCTTAGGTAGCGACACAAATGTTAATTTCATGTCGCTCAAAAAAATGACCCCAACCAGAAAGTATCGCTAGAATGAAAAGAATTAATTTCCTTTGAGCTGTGAAAGTATTGAAGAATAAAAAAGCACACGAAATTAATTATCTAATTTTGTGTTTTTATATTTAAATTTATATTTATGTTCCTTACATATACTAGATTTTAACGATTTTGCGATTTTGAAACATGAATATAGTGAAAAAACTACCAAGCAATGAGAGATATACTTAAAAATAAAGATATTCTGCAAGGAAAGTTACCATTCCAGCAATGTAAATAGAAAAGATAATTCACAGATTATAAAAAAATCGCAAACTGATTCCTTCTCACTTATTAATTAATAAAAAGATGCCATTTTCTTTTTTTAACTATAAAAGTATGCTATAGTATTCTTATTTTTCAGTAATTGGTGAAAATGATAATCACAGGCATAGGCAGATACTAAAATATGGGTATGAAAAGGCATGAAAAATGTAGACTGATGCAAAAATATGATAAATGAATTAAAATGACACAAATATCGGATACTTCTTCGTTGGAATTTGTGATTCCACTGTCTAAGGAATAAAATACTGTAAAAGCTAGAAAGAACCCATCAAAGCAAATAAACCTCCTATCTGACTAAAAAACAAATCAATCAGATTACTACTTGACTGGACATCATTCATTAAATTCCATTTGGCAGCAGAGGTCGTTTTGTATAAAAATGGACATGAATGGAAATGTGCAGCTCAAAGAAATTAAAGAATGAGTTGAAGTTAAACCTGGTTGTTGAATCAACTTTGATGGCCCAGATTTTTAAATTTTATAATATTGTAACAGATCTCTTTGTTTCTCTCTCTGTCTCTCTGTCTGTCTATCTGTCTCTCTCTAGCAACACACGTACCCTGCACATGCTAATTCAATTTTGTCTTCCGATGTATCATGTCATTACTTTATTGTTTACTGTATGCCATTGATTCGAAACGTGAAGGTTCTAAACAAAAAATTATTTTCACTGAGTTACACTGTACGCTTCGCTTCATACTTATATCTATATCTATCATATATTTATATATATATTTATATATATAATATATATAGATACATAATAGATAATATAATAGATACAATAGATGTAATAGATAATATAATAGATATAATAGATATAATAGATACGCTTATATATATATATACATCAAAAAAAAGAAATTTTCAGCTAAGGCATACTTCCTCCCCTGCTGATGAAAAAGTCGTTCTTGTAAGCAACTATTGTTTTTACCAGAAATTGTTTAAATTAGGAAGATGTTACCAAAAATCATTTAGTTGGTTAACATTTGTTATGTTGACATGATTCAATATGTTTGTTACTGACATTTTAATCACGTTTTGATATTGTGTAATATTGCTAAACAGCGGCTGTAAACATTGTTAATGTTTAGGTTTCAAAATTTGGAAGATTGTTAAGTTAGAAAAATAACTTAGTATATTTCTTGCAATTTCGTGACTTTCAAGTCTATGGTTATTCAATTTATAAATTTGGATATTTAAGAAGTAAGAAGAAAAAAATAATTAACTTCAAGGGAAACTTGTGCCGGTCCGCTGACAGTATTCCAACGCAAATTATGAAAACGTTAAAAAAGGAAATAATTTAAAATGGGACATAATTTTGATAAGTGGCAGTTTAAAAGTTTGCAAGAGAGAAGGGAAAACATCCAATTTCTCTGGGAGTGAGCGATTTAAGAAATTGAATTCTTAAGAATAGTGTATGAGGCCACCAAAGGCTTGAGCTTGGAAAGTAGAGATCCCTAACTATAGAAAATCATTGGACAAGATACTCAAAATGACCTGCAACATCCATTTCTTTTTTGTTTCGAATCTCACTCGAAATAGTACAGTAATCATATCAAAGCATTTGTTGTTCATGCAAAGTGGATATTTATGAAGAACAAGGGAGTTTGTTAGAATTCTGGCTAGCAATCATCATGAATATAAAATCAGAAATGTAACATCATTGGCTTTTTTTAAACAAATAACTGTAAATTCTACAAAAACAGCAAAAGTAACTCACAATTTAGTAATCAGAAAAGGGAACTGCAAGAAGATCCTGGACCTCCAGCTACAACGAAAACATTTACTTAGTCTAAGACAACAATGAAAACAGACGAGCTTACAGTGAATAAAGCAGAACAGTGTCACATCCGAGCAAATACTCGGAAAAAAATTATAATGCAATTTGGATGACCTCTATACAATCAGGCTATGAGAATCGTAAGCTCATTGTGAATACATTGCTGAATGAAGACATTGCAAGGAGTTGCACTAACAGTGACATAGCAACAGAGTTTGGACAACAGGAACCGGTCAAGGTGGAATCTGTAAACACTATAAATGGTCAAATTGAGACATTACAGAATATTCTTATAAAGTATGAACTAGAAGGAAGTAGAAAACAAGGAGCCACACCACAATATAACTGCCTCCGGGAATCCAGAGCTTTTGAAAATATGCGTTCGACCAAGTAACAGGTCAATGCAGAAGAATGGTCCTATTTACAAATTATAAAGTCCAAAGTTTATCCCTCGTTGTGTGGTTGATATCGTGATACCTATTAACTTTCTTGAGCCAAATTCATCTCCGAAAAAGCTGGCCAGCCTGTTGCCAGACAGACGCCATTTATATAAGGGTTTCAAATTGTCGAAAACCATAATACGATGAACCAATCAGCAAGTCAATGTACAAATGCAACTGTTTCCTCTAAAACAATAGACCTACAGAGGATTCCGATCAGATTGCACAACATGATATTGGTTAATTGAAACAGAAAGATGCAGTATCGAAGATGAACTTTATTTTTGAAAAGAGATGCTAAAACAGAAAATTGTAATCGAATTAAGGGTTTTCAAAGATAAGAGATACCAGTCAACGGTAATACAGTATATGTTCAGTGTATATATATATACATATGTGTGTCTGTGTATGTGTGTGTGTGATTCCACGAGCGGGCGAAAAGAATTTTGAACTATACAGAAGAAAAGGCCATTGGTTGGCTTCAGGAAGGGCACCCGGTCAAGAAATTCCTCGCTGCCAAAACAAATTCCTTCTGAAGGGCACCATCTGAGCCCCAGTTGCTGGGGGAGAATGACGTTGAAACTAAAAAAAAAATTTTTTTTAATATATATATAATATGAATAGAGAGAATTTGTAATTGTAGAAAAATGAAAAACATGTGTGTATCGAACTGAATTTGAACAAGTGTCTTTAGCTATCATGACCAGTTAAGCTCTCCATCAATATTCTTTTTACCATTTCCTCTTCGTCCATGTTTTTAAGATCAGCTGATTTGACGTTATTATTATTATTTCTATCTTTATAGGGGATGATACAATTCAGTTGTTTACAATAAAGATATAATAAACACTGCTGTCAACATGTGTCCTCTTATGAGAGAGAAAAAGTATATAAAATTAAAAACTAAAAATCAAATAACTTAAAAACCTCGTCCCCAGGGCCTCTCTCTCACTTCTTGACATTCAAAAATGCCAGGAAAGCCGAGAGGAGGCCCTGGGAACGAGGATGAAAAATTAGTTGACTGAAAATAATATAAAAATAACAAGAAAAAGGCTATTAATATAGATTTATTTCTACATATATACAACTTTAAAACTTTCATTAAAATATCTCATTCCAAGGTAATAAAATGATCTCTTCCCAAATTCTAATTTGCATTTTGGCTGTTTCACTTTTTTAACTGAAACAGCCAAAATTGGTTTTGTGTATTCATGTTGTGATTTTGTAATTCAAAATAGTTTAGGAAATTGTAACAAACTTTGCCATTTAAACAATTCCGAAACAACTTGACTGTGCGATCTTTCACCGTTTTCTGAATGGATGGCACACTTTTTACGATGATCCGTTTAGCTCTCTTTTCAATGGACAGTATTTTCTGTGACTGTGTACCTGTAAGATGCAATTTAACAGATAGCATGTACGTTAATATCGGCAAAAGTGTTGACATAAATATTTTCATAGCTCCTTCCTGATTCAGATAACAATGTAGTTTGGATAGCAGCTTTAATCTTCAACTGCTTTTCTTGTAAGTTTTATCGAAATCCTGGTTAAGTGTCAGATTACAGTCTAATGAGTGGCCTAGGTGTGTGAGAGAGTCAGTGTTGCTGACAATACCTCCGTTGAATCGTACTTGTAGGGGTCTTGGTTGTGTTGATATTCGGTTCACTGTACCAAACAACGTTACCTCGGTTTTTCCAACATTCATGACCAGCAATGCAGCAATCAGATCAACAATATATACTACACCCTTCCAGTAATATGGCTTCCAGCACTAAAGAAAGAAACACAATAAATACAACATAGGTATGAGTCACTTCCCAAAACAACTCGAGCCCTGTCTACACGCACGCCCACACTACCAAAGTATAAAACAGCCGTATCTAGTCATTTCAGTAGCCTGACGATGGGGAAGTATCTCTCGAAACGTAGCTCGGAAAAAGCTTATGACTCATGACATGATAGAGCTCTTACATGCATGCTTCTTCTGAGTCCATAAAGTTCAGAATTTTCAAGATGCATCTGGAATGTTTGTATTAACTAAATCAATTAATGTTTCTGATTGGTCTGTTATACCTGTTGGTGTTTTAATAACTTGCGTGTAACCGTGTAAAGTGAAAGCGTCTTTTATGTCTTTATTGTCTCCTAATTTATTGTAGTCCACGTTAAAGCCCCCAAGGATGATCACTTCTTTTTGTTCTTTTGAAACGTTAAATAATGTTTCATTAAAAGTATCAGTGTTTTTTGATGCAAACTTTGAACTATTGGGAGGTTTGTAATAAACAGCGCATAAGAGATTATTTGCTTTGTGATGTTGATTTCGATCCACATATTTTCGCAAGATGTTGTTTCGAGATCAAATCTCCGTTACCATGATAAGTTTTCCTTTACATAAAAAGCAACTTCTCTACCATTTGCTTCAGCTCTACACCGTTGAATAAAATGATATCCTTGGATAACGTATAAGTTTTCGTTTTTATTATAACTCTTTGTCTTTATATGTGTTTCGGAGAGAGATAAGATGTCTATGTCTCTAAACTGATCTAATAAATGTTGTACCTGTGTAAAGTTTGTGAAAATACCTCTCACATTCGGGTGAAAGATTTTCAAACCTCTCTTCTTTGTAAAATGTACTAACGAGGTTAAACAATCTTTCTCTGCATCTCTATTTCTTTCAAAATTAAAACCAAAATTACACAACAGCAATAATATTATCAGCAAGACATGCGTGACATTCACATGCGTCATCTTGAAATTTTAACTATTTTCGATTTTCAAGTACATATTTAGCTCGATGAGAGTAAATAAGTCAAAAAACGTATAATAAACACAGCTAAATGTGACTTAATCGTTCAAAATAACCATCCAGCTTGTCGATTGGAACTGTATCTTGCAAAGGTTATAGATGTTATCGAAAAAAACACGACGCCCGTCACAGCCATAGCTGATTCGTTATAAATAAAGTAAAATCAACCTTTAAATCCTGTTTATTTCCAGATGTTGAGAAAATGAAGAGCAAATAATCAAATAAATCAATATTCCTTTTCCTTGTTATGTATATAATAAATCCTGCGTATACTAAAAACTACTGAACTTGTATTTGATCATGCTTGTAAATTCTAAATGAACTCCACAATAACAACGATATCATCTGAAACTCGTCCGCTCGTCACAACCACGGAATACAACCAAAACACTGTACAACTAAAACAATATGCAAGAGTTTGTCCAAGTATATTTATTTCATCCATAAAACTCTAAATCGATTCATGAGTTACTAGTTGATTTAAAAGCTAAACTCAACAGTTAAATGCAAATATTAAGCCTAAAGTTAAGGAGCCATCCAAAATATGACCGTCCCGCCTAAAAGTCTAGGTGTAACAGGAGGAGCTTTCGATCCTGAACGGTAACTGTCCTTTAATGATTTAATGTCATATTACTTCGTGTAAAAAAATAACAAGAAAGAGGAGTAATTGCAAATGAACCGGCAGATTGTCATTTATTATCTCCAAAGCAAAAGCACTAGTCATTTTATTCGAAGGAAGCCTGTTGCTCGGTAGTATTTCCAGCCCTAAGTGCGTATTTTGTATGAGCTATCAAACAATAGTGACCATGGGGGAAAATAACTACTTGATATGGGCCATATGATCTCTTTTGCACTCTTGTAGACATCCCATTAATGCCACATCCTACTGATTTTTTAAATCAGATTGCTGTCTTTTGTAGCATCATTAACTTAATAGTAAGTAGGTTCCGTTTATACCGAGAATGTCTGACACCTAGATTTGATATTGTACGACTCAGGCTAGAAGTACGTTTAGAAACTACTGCATGAGATAACGAATATACTCAATTGAAAATATTAATGTTAGAATTAAGCTGCTTGCCTCCAAAAACGATACTATATGATTGAGTAGTCATTTTTTACAATGGGCAACAGTGGTCCTCCAAGCATAGGGATGACCAGACGCCCAACTAGCTTCTCTAACAAAACTGATTCAGTCACAGAAACAACCGACAAAATTACACAATGGAACCAGATAGGAGCTGAAATCACTAATGCTGGCACCATGACGACGATGGATCAAAACCTTTGGGAAGCTCAGCCTTTAACGACATCTCTTGCAAGTTCATCAACATTTTTTACCATCGGACGTAGAAATATAAAAGGCATGCACATAGGAGCAAAGAGGTGAATCAGCAAAACAGAAGGCGAGGGAAATGGAGGGTTACGAATTGGGCATCCCTTGGATTACTGAATGTAAATGTATGGCCTGGCAAGATGAAGATGGCCTCATCCCAGACACTGACACATAGCGGAGATAAAGAAGTGCATGATTGTGCCGTTCCAATGATTATCAGGCAGTAAGTGGAGAAAGCATTGATGGACTGGACATCCATCGACAAGAGGATTAATACAGAAAGCTTCTACGATAGCTATAGAAGTGTGACCATTGTTCAAATGTACACACCACACAAAGAAAAAGAAGACAGACAAATGAGTCATCAGCAGAGGTGCTCCGCTTAACGTAAAGGAAAGGTAAGGCATGGGCAAGTGGTAAGACCTGGATATTGGTAGCTAAGAGGAAAGTCGTTGGGAGAAATTTGGCAGTACCCGTTCAGGGTGAATAAAAAACAGAATTAAGGAAGAGAAGGGAGAGAAGGACCAGAAAGTGAAAAGGAGCGTGTGAGAGAACAAGAAGAGGTGAATGTCGTAGAAGGAAAAAGAGGTCATAACGCAACAAATGATGGAAGGCAGAAAAAACTCTACACTATAGTAAAGCAAAAGACAGAAAGAAGCATTGGAAAAATAGGAGCAGTGAAGAACGAGACTTGAGAGCTACTGAAGAAAAAGATGACCAAGCTAGCTTGATGTATGGAACATTTCCAGGATCAGCTAAACAGAGACACGCCGGAGGAATCGCCACAAGTAGAAGGGGAAGAAACAGAAGATTTAGACATCACAGTGAAAGCACCAATCGTACCAGAGACAAACACTGCACTTGAGAAAAGATCTCACACAAAAGGTCTTTGAGCAAACTTAATTTGACCAGAAATATTCAAAGCAGATCTTGAGAATAAAAGCTGGAACGAAAGTGTATTTTTGACCTCATTTTGAAAAGGGTTTACTTCTTACATATGGGCAAAACAACTCATCGCAGGAGGCTGATCCAGATGATCAAAACCTTGAATAAGAAATTTCAGTACTCAGTCATTGACGAAAACGGAAAACAGATTGTTTCCCATTGATGATCGGAGTGAAAAAAGGCTGTTGCATGTCAAGATTCCTCTTTCCTTAGTGATTGTCTGGGTAATCCAAACAAACCCTGTAAAATGCGGAGAAGAAGCATGCTACATAAAAAATGACATAGCATTTGTAGTCCGGAGCGGGTTCTCTAACAATATCGAAAACGTAGTCTCAGATATTTTACTTCCGAAAACTAAACCTTTTCTTGTAGGAATCCTGCATAGACCTCCCGACCAACCTCGATTCTTAGAAAAACTAACACCAGCCATAACCAACTCCGATCGTTTTAATAGCCAGAAGGTATTCCTATTGGGTGATCTGAACATCAGCTTTAAAAATAACAAGGCACACATTCCAAACGGAATAAAAAATATCGCGAATTTTGCTCGCAGCATGGTTTGAAACATCAAATTTTCTCACCAACACGTATAACCGTTAATTCTTCTTAACTTGATCATATACTCATCAACTCTAGTGATAGAGTATCACAGTTTGGCATAGTTGATGTTGGTGTCTTACATCACCAAATGATATACCCCGGTAGTTGTCAAGAAAAATTTCCCGGACCAAATTTAACACTCGTAAGTATATCAAGAGGAGATCATTTAAAAATTATACTAAGAACCTATACTTGGAAGAACTTGATAAAGTAAATTTTTCTGAGTATTTAAAGTTCACAGATATACATAGTGCATATTCTGATTTCGTTGGAAAACTTACCTCTGTAATCGATAAAATCGCACCTACAAGAGAAATGCCCATTAAGAACAACTTACAAGACTGGTTTGACGTTGAAATTCACGAGAAAATAGAGTTGCATGATATGTTATTTGCCAAATTTAAAAACTCGAGGAAAGAAAGCGATGATCTAAATTACAAAAAATCCCGAAACTGCGTACAGAGTAGGATAAAAAATAAAAATAAAAATTTTGTCGTAAATAAACTCAGCGAAAATGTTGGTAAACCAAAATAACTCTGGAAGTCACTGAAATCTTTAGGCCTGCCCTCAAAACATAAATGCCTCTTTCATTTTGCTTNTAGTTGTCAAGAAAAATTTCCCGGACCAAATTTAACACTCGTAAGTATATCAAGAGGAGATCATTTAAAAATTATACTAAGAACCTATACTTGGAAGAACTTGATAAAGTAAATTTTTCTGAGTATTTAAAGTTCACAGATATACATAGTGCATATTCTGATTTCGTTGGAAAACTTACCTCTGTAATCGATAAAATCGCACCTACAAGAGAAATGCCCATTAAGAACAACTTACAAGACTGGTTTGACGTTGAAATTCACGAGAAAATAGAGTTGCATGATATGTTATTTGCCAAATTTAAAAACTCGAGGAAAGAAAGCGATGATCTAAATTACAAAAAATCCCGAAACTGCGTACAGAGTAGGATAAAAAATAAAAATAAAAATTTTGTCGTAAATAAACTCAGCGAAAATGTTGGTAAACCAAAATAACTCTGGAAGTCACTGAAATCTTTAGGCCTGCCCTCAAAACATAAATGCCTCTTTCATTTTGCTTAGAAAAAGACGGCAAGTTACCTCCTGACCCTAAATCTAACATTGAAAATTTCAAAGATTTTTACTCGAATTTAGCAGACGACTTAGTTACGAAAATCCCAGTTTCCCCGAAGAAATTGGGCATATATACAGTCTGAAGGTACTACCAACAACTGAATCTCGATGACAAAACCCTTTCTTTCAACCAACAACAGCCAATGCTGTACAAACGCTATTGGAAGAAATCAATCCTAATAAAAGCGCAGGATTGGATAACCTTACTGGCAAATTTCTTAACGACGATGCTTCCGTTTTTGCTGCTTCTGTCACAGAATTATGCAACCTATCAATAGCCTTGTCTGATTTCCCAGATGATTGCAAAATAGCAAAATTAAAGCCAATTTACAAGAAAGGGTAAAAAACGAACCAAAAAATTACGGACCTATCTCTTTTCTCCCCATAATATCGAAAATCATAGAAAAAGTTATGCATAATCAAACACAGCTGTTTCTTGATGATAACAAAATTTTGTACAAATATCAATCAGGTTTCAGAAAATACTACTCGGAGGATACGTGCCTCTCATATTTAAATGATAAAGTCTTAAATGGAGTTGAAAAAGGACTGATGACTTAAATGGCTTTGATTGACTTTCAAAAAGCTTTTGACACAATTGATCATGAAATTCTGCTCGAGAAAATGCACTGTTTGGGTTTTGCTGAATCAACGACATTATGGTTCAAATCATACCTTACGAACAGGCTTTTCTCAGCTAACGTGTACAAAGAATTTTCCTCCACAGGTAGGCTATCTTGCGTAGTTCCCCAAGGATCAATCTTAGGTCCACTTCTTTTCCCCGTGTACGTAAATGGTATGCCACAGGCTGTAAGCTGTGACCTTCTTCTTTATACGTATGACACATGCCTAATTTTTACATACAAAGACACAAAAATGATTGAAGAATAACTAAAAAAAGACTTTCACTCACTCTGTGAATGGTTTATTGATAACAAATTAAGTATACATTTCGGGGGAAACAAAACAAAGTCAATTCTTTTCGGTACTCACAAAAAGCTGAAGAAATCGAACAATCTAGAAATAACTTATGAAGATATTAAAATCAAACAGTACTCCAGGGTAACCTACCTGGGCTTGCATTCTTGATAACAACCTTTCTGGAGAGGCTATGGCAACAAAAGTTTTAGGCTTGATAAATAATAGGCTACAATTTTTGTACAGGAAACAAAATATTCTAAGCGATTCTCTGCATCGTTTGCTCTGCAATGCGCTAATCCAAACCATATTTTGATTATGCGTGCACTGCTTGGTACCCGAACCTCAACAAGCGCCTTACCAAAAAGATACAGATAGCTCAAAACAAATGCATAAGATACTGCTTGAGGCTTGACAATAGAGATCATATTGGAGTTGAGCAATTTCGGAAAATAAATTGGCTACCAACTAAAGAGAGATTTGAGCAATGCGCAATTGCAAACATTTTCAAACTTGTCCAAAAAATGTCACCATCTTACACATGGGAAATTTACAGCCAATTCAACCATGCTCACTACACGCGAAATTCTAGTTGTAAATTTCAAATTCCAGACCGAAGCAGTAACGATGGCCAAAAAGCTCTAGCATATCTAGGGTAAATTAAGAACAAATACTAAATCTTTTAAATACAACATCAAAAGACTTTGAAAAACTCCAGAAGAAAAAGGACGATATCTACGTGTATTGCTGAAAATTCTGTTTTCTTCACAGCATGGCTTTTGATATTGCTTCCATTGGGTAGTTGTAGATTGATATAGATATAGTGCGGCTCAATGTCTGTCTCCTGTTATATGTTACATGTCCATTTACGTTACAAGGGGCCATAATGAAAATAAGGTCTTCATGATCTGTATTATCCTACCCCTGCCACCGTTTCTCTAGATTACCGTCCCGCCTGTTTGTTTTGTTCTTTTTTCTTTCTGTTTACTCTCATTTTTTACTGTTTCTGGTGACATCATGTACTAGGTTTTTAGCTCTTACATTTGTACATTTCTTTGTGTATTTTTTTAGTGGCGAATAAATACTTACTTACTAGATATTCTGTACTGCTTGGCAAAAAAATAACTTTAAAAAATATATATTGGAAGTTAAAAAATACCTCCGAAACTGTAACCAAGCAAAAAAAAATGGGTTGTTAAACAAAATATAAATTAAAGTATTATGATCGAGATTTCGATGGGAAAAGGTAGTTTGTGGGATTACAGGAAAAAGAAAAGTAATACACTTTGGGGGTACCCTCAATTTGTACCCCCACAAAAAAAATCACTCGGGTAACGTCAGAGAACATGGTGATGATTCTGATGAATGTTATTGTCTCAACATTGAAACGAGGTTTTACAAGCTATCAAAGAGGACTGTCACCTGTCCACCTCACTCAAAAGTAGATTTGTTGATCTTGACATTTTACTACTTCTTATTTAAAGAATGAGCTTCGTGTTGCTGAGCAATACTTGAACGGGCAAAGCCATAAAGCTTGATAACCAATAGTATGGTAGATACTACAATGATCAAGTAACTTAATGAGACGACTGAAGTTCAATGAATTTTTGCTGGCACTTTATTCCATGTCATGGTGTTAAACTATGGAAGACAATTTTTCTTATTTCCTGATGACATCGTCATTTCTTCCGTTACAAGATTTTGCTAATAGCATCTTACACACAGAATTACATTAGTTTGATTATCCAACTTATTTGTGTATAAGTTAAATACATCCACTATGGGTTCAGAAAGTAGTGTCTTTCAGAAATTTGAACTCGGGGACCCCTTCGACGAAAATGAAGAAATAAAAGAAGAAAAAGAGGGTTTGAAGTGTACTGTCTTTCCTGCTGTTCGTAAGAAAGATGGAAAGCCAGTAACTTTACTGAGACTTGGAAAGCAGAAAGATCAAAATGATTATTCTAGAGAAGAGATTTTGATTGAGGTATGGATTGTTGTTTTACAAACGAGTAGATAAGACACGTTTTGTCATTGACAGCATCTTTTATATTGTACGATATACACCTCTGTTATGTCTGATATATATATATATATATATATATATATATATATATATATATATATATATAACATTTTTCTCATTATCTTACTGCCCTCTGTGGTGTTGTAATGTCAAATATCAAGACTTGATTCTTAACATTGTTGACACGTACATTATCTAATTTCTCTGTTCTAACAAGTGGTCACATTGTAGTGCGCGCCCCTTATGGTATAAACTTCCATGACAAATAAATGGAATCCTGGTATGCTTAAATATACATTTATATTTTATGAGACATCCGCATCCCAACTTAAGTACACGTAAGTTATTTTGAAAGGCGCTATATATGGCACACCCAACTTTAGGCGCCAAACGTNATATATATATATATATATATATATATATATATATAACATTTTTCTCATTATCTTACTGCCCTCTGTGGTGTTGTAATGTCAAATATCAAGACTTGATTCTTAACATTGTTGACACGTACATTATCTAATTTCTCTGTTCTAACAAGTGGTCACATTGTAGTGCGCGCCCCTTATGGTATAAACTTCCATGACAAATAAATGGAATCCTGGTATGCTTAAATATACATTTATATTTTATGAGACATCCGCATCCCAACTTAAGTACACGTAAGTTATTTTGAAAGGCGCTATATATGGCACACCCAACTTTAGGCGCCAAACGTAGTGAGTTCTCCTTACAATATCACTTTCAATAACAAACAAATAGAGTCCTGATATACTTGGATATACTGCTTTTTTTAGTGAGACATCAAAATTACAACTTTGAATAATAAAACTATACGGCACACATGCGATTACATTACAAATCAAATATTGCCCACAGACCAAAGTATGTAGAGGTCCCACTACATTGGATGATCATGGAATTTGTATCTGTCGTATACGTTGCTACATCCAGGAATCTGGCATCGACGGAACGGAAATTTTGGGTTTTGTACCCACGTTTTTCATTTGACCATTCTAATCTTGTACCGTTTCACACGATATTGTGCCGCTGGTTGACTGAAGAACTTCCAGTGAATATATCTTGCAGCTGTTTCTGAAATATTAAGTGCATTTCTTGCTTTTTTGATCTTTTGGTATTAGACTGCTTGTAGTCATCTATAAGTAATGGGGCGATATCATAGTCATTTCTTGTTTAGAAGCCATACATACCATGTAGAGGACCAGGCTTCCAATTAGAATTATTTATGTTTTTGTGAAAACCATTTCCTTTATTTTGATGAGTACTTTTATACAATGATCTCTTATAGAATTTTTTTTTATTTCTTACAACCAATCTAACTGCCTCATGTGGCCTACTAAATGGTCTCTTATACTACTTCAATTAGACTAGTCATCTTCACCATTTTATTTATCAACTTGTTATTTATTTACTCCATTCTTGATAAACGGTCTTTTGGTCTCAAAAATATGTTTACCTTATACTGAACAATTTGTTGATCTTTTTAGTTCAATAAATTTGTATATCAATCTTTGCTCAATTCTTTGATTTTTGTGGTCTTGTCTTTTCAATGGGTATAGTATTTTCTTGCAACCTGATTTTATTTTGTTTTTTCACCTCACCTTCCAAAGTGGATGTTTGAAGAGTGCTTCAGAGAACACAGACATGCACTTATAAAAATATATAATAAAAAGAAATGAAATATTTTTGCACAGTTCAAAATTTGTAAACAGATTTTTTAAATAACCAGACATTTAATACCCAGAGAATTATTCACTTTGGTACTTGTAAAAAGCATATCAAAAGTATTTCATATCATTCATTAGCCTGTGATAAGACTATAAACTTCAAACAAAAGAAATCTACTCTTAATTGCAGCTGGGGTCACTGTTACAGGTAGTCCAACAGATATTTGATATTCAATTAAATTTTCCATCAGTTCACTTTCCTGATAATTACAGAATGCTACATAAACATAATCAAGAAAAAAAATCAGATTATAACTATATCATATTACTGTCAGAAATGGACACCAGAAAAGCAATAGGCAAATATGAGAAGTGAAATATATTGCATTCTACTGTGTAAACATCTTTATTGTACAATTAAAATACAGTAAAAATTGTACAGTTAAAATAATATCCCACAGATCAGATAAAAACATTGATTTATGGCAAATATATCAAATATTAATTCATTGTTATATAATTATTGTTTGTGATACTGTATCCTATGAACTTTTTAGGTTCTAAAGACCATTAGGCACCCCAACATTATCAAATTTGCAGGATTGGTACGAAGTGAGAAGTCCTGCTGGCTTGTGACAGAAGAATCTGTTCCTCTTTCATCGATCATTAATTCTTTGGAAGATGATGAGCTGATTTGTGGATTGTATGATATCATGAAATCACTAATATTTTTGCATTCAAGGGTATGTACATAATGTAACAGCTTAAACCACTATTTATCTCTTTAGGGAGTTTTTTTGAAGTTGACTGTTCCTTGCTGCCTCAATTCCACAACAATAATTGCTTTTTCAAACCAGCATTGTTGTTCACAGAGGCCAGGATAAGACATACTTCAGTGATGTATTCTATATACAGAATGTTTAAAACAAGGATATTAATACTTGTTGTCAGCATCTAAATATTCTGTATATTACTGAGCACTAGTTTCTACAGAAATACTTCTGCAAGTACCTAGTGATTTAAAAGGTTTAGGTTTAAACTGGAAGGAAAAATTGGTACTAAATAGGAACATCAAATAGATGGAGGCAGAAAAGATTTATATATATATATATATATATATATATATATATATATACAGCTGGAGGTTATGAAAGACATGAAACTGAGTACTGTAAAGTTAGAGTTTTTCTTACTTGTACATCTGATTATATGATAGCTCCTACATTTTAATGTGGAATAGCACTGTTGCTGATGACATTTCATATTCATATTCATTATATATATATATATAATAGGTTTAATTTGAGAGTCAGTTATAATAGAATTTTGTAAGACACACTTTAAACTTTTAATTATAATACATGGTTCAGGATATAGTTTTTCTATAAAAGCAGGACAAAAATGGTTGTAAACATTTCAGAGAACTGACAGAAACAAGTCAAGAAAAGCAATGATAAGCAATTGTTGGCTAGAATATTTTGAATTGGGTACATTTGATTCTTATCCACATTGTATTAAGTACATTCCACATCCTCGTTTTCAGTTTAGACATTCAAAACCAGAAAAAAATTGTCAACTTTTGATTTTTTAAACAGTAGTTTATTCATCNTATTAATGTATTCTTTGAAGGTTTAATTTGGGAGTCAGTTATAATAGAATTTTGTAAGACACACTTTAAACTTTTAATTATAATACATGGTTCAGGATATAGTTTTTCTATAAAAGCAGGACAAAAATGGTTGTAAACATTTCAGAGAACTGACAGAAACAAGTCAAGAAAAGCAATGATAAGCAATTGTTGGCTAGAATATTTTGAATTGGGTACATTTGATTCTTATCCACATTGTATTAAGTACATTCCACATCCTCGTTTTCAGTTTAGACATTCAAAACCAGAAAAAAATTGTCAACTTTTGATTTTTTAAACAGTAGTTTATTCATCTTTAACAACTCTTTTTGTTTGTGGTACCCATTGGGTGCCCTGTAAAACCTTTCAGCTAAAATTGCTTTTCTAGGCACTTTATTGGCATTCAGGATATCTTTGCCATAGGTAGAACATACACAAATATATTGTTTGTGGTATGAGAAACCATTTAATTATTTCAGTAAACAATGTTGTAGTTTTTTTAAAAAATAAAGGGGTTTCCACATGCTTTTGCAATGTTACAATGTGGTCACAGTTATTTTCTAGGTTTAGCATCCAAAAGCCTTAAATTTTGAAATGGGAGATTTTCCACCAAGCCCATTTTTTGTTTATTCTAAAGCATTATTGATTTTACATTATTTTCTTTCCAAAAACAATGCTCAACCCAAGAAAATATGTGTGTATGTCACTTTAATTGATCTAAGATGTGTAGTGGAACAAGGGAATTATGAAAAATCAATTAATCCATTTCTTGTTGGTCTATTATCACTTTTCATTGGTATTCACAAAATTGGCCCTCACAGGTACCTATTTAGTTGCTTGATACACATGGTCCAAATACATTATGCCAGGTATATGTATGAAGAAAATAGTTGACTCATTCCCACTCACAGCTTTGTGTGCCATAGGGGAATATCCTGATTTCTTTTACAGTGGAACATCAAATGGTCTTTTCACCCCATCTCTGCCAGTACAGTTTGTTATATATCTTTATTTATTTCCAAATTACATTAAAATACTTTTGTATAAACTATTGACATGTAAAATGGGTCATTGAAGCCAGATATTTGTTTAATACATTGCACCTTCACAATTTACTGTTTTTGTTGCAGTTTTTAGTTACTTTGGTTGGTAAATAGGCAGTATGTAATTATAGTTTAATGAATTTTATAAGCATTTTGAATTATTTATTCATTCTGTTTCTGTTTTTTACCACAGTGTCAAATGACATACAACAATATAAAATTGTCATCAATATTTGTTTGTGCAAAAGACAGAACATGGAAGCTTGGTGCAATGGAAAAGGTACTTTGCAATCTTCATATATTTGAAAGCATAAACTCAAAAATACAAAAAGTACTTTCAGTTAGCTCAATTACTAATGCAATATTTAAGTGCTTTTTTTGCTTGCAGTTTATATTATAGGGGTCTATATATTTCACAGTACTATTGTATACATTAAAATACAGTAAAGTATTTTTGTATCATGATATTTGTTAATAAATGACTAAAAAACTCAGTACATCAATTTTTCTTTTGTGTGTAGTGTTGTTTTAATTTTAATTGTTTTATTAGTTAATTTTGGAATCTTTTGATTCTCCTGGTTTTTAATCTTATTCTCCATAATATTAGCTACATCACTATCCATACACCTCCTTCATAGCTTGTACTTCCTTTGAAGCATGCTTCTGATTCTTTTTTTTTACTCTCTCAAGTGGTGAATTCACAAATCTGAGGTCTTGATTCAATGTTTTTATTTATTTCAGTTTTCTTATCCACAGGAGTGGCTTTAACTTTTTCATTGCTCACAAGTATTGATCTCAACATTTTTTCTGGCCATATTTAAAACAGTGACTCTGTAGCATAATTCAAAAGTACAAAAAATATTGAACTATTCCTCTTTTACTTCTGACCTATTATCAAATGGATAATGGTCATGATAAACAACCCCCATAGACCACTCTGTCAAAGAAAGTGATGAATATTTATACTAGGGCCATGATATTCACCACTTTGATTTACAGTAGTTGTAGTTCTTGTTTTTTTTATTTTTGCACTTGTGTTACTTGTTATGCACTTATATCAGTTGTGTTTATTTTGTTTAGCATATCAACTGACTAGCCTTAATAGGTCTTAACCTTGATTTGCCACATTGTCTCTGCCTCAATACCAATTGACTCTCAAACAGAAATTAATTAGAATTGAGAAATATGTTGGTAATGATATTATGAAAAATGTAAGCTGGAAATAGTAATAACTGAGATATGTATAATTGTGACATTGTTATGAATGTTATTTAATATTACATTAGCTTCCTTCTCTACTATGTTGTATAGGTCTCAAGTATTAAGAAAACTCCACAGTTGGTTCAAAAAGATATTAAGATGTTTGCCAAGTTTGCTATTTTTATTCTTGACATGTTACAAGAGCCAGGTGTGGAAAATAGTGATTTTTTTGTTTTCAGTTGTTTATTTAATAAAGTACAATAGCTTTATAATATTTAAATGACAAGCCATTTACATAACTGAAACTATCATTGGTAATTCAAGACTGCCTCTTATTTTTGCAGGAGAACATGTCAAGGTAACTTAAGGTATCTTAATAAAAATGTTCATTCAAAACATTGATAGGTTGATATAAGCATCCATAGAAAGTAAACAAATTATTGTCACAGCAAAATAAAAACTCTTTCTTTCCTAGAAATATTCCAATCCAAAACAGAATAAAGAAGGTCATGCATGTTTATTGTCAATTTTGAATGGCCCATTGACACTTTGATCACTTTGCCTTACTTAGTCCCTTAACTTTGATAAACATGACTTTTTGCTTGAGAATGTTGTCATCTCCATAGACATTGTTGAAGTATGCTTTTGCCACCAGATGTAAAAAAGGTTGTAGTAATACAACGTAGTAATACTACTTACCTGACAGAACTAAAAAAAGTTCTTACTCTTATCAAATTATAGTATCTATGTCAGTGATTGGTTGAGTAAACCAAAAAGGTAAATATTACTTTGAGACTTCAGTAAACTATTTGTTTGTTGAAAGATTAAAAATGTAACAATGTAAAGAGATACACTGTGTAAAGCTATAAAATTTGTGTCCACTACTTGAAGATAACTGGTAAAAATTGTCAACTAAATTAGGATTTTTCAGTAAGAGTTTGTCCATAATTCTGCCAGCCAAAGGAACTTACTTGTTTTAGCTAATTCCCTATTTTATAGATTTTACTGTTTTCATGAAAACAATTTTTTTAGTATGGTAAATTTTTAGTATTTTATTAAAGTGTTTAAAACACTAATTATATTTAGGCCAAATGTTAAATACACGACACATTAAATTGCAGAAATATATTTTTTATTTGATTGTTTCTACTTTCTTATTGTTCATGTTTATTTACCAACAATAATTTGTGAATTATTGTATTTGATTTTCAATGTTCTCCAGATTTTGCTGTTGCATCACTTTCAAAGAAACTGGATACATTTTTTCTACAATCAGAGACCAATTTGGTATGTATAATTTTGTGGATCTACTAACTTTGGGTCATTGGTACTACACCAACTCATATCACATATTATCAGACATATACTGACTTGTGATGTATATTATGGTATACAGGCTTTTAAGCAGCTTTTGAAAAGAAGTACCAATTTGGGTTGATTAATTATGTAGATGCTAACTGTTTTTGTTTAATTTGAAGTTCTTTTGAATACTAAACTCTCCAACCTTTATTTTTACTGGGTTCTTAAGTTCAAGTTTAAAGAATGGTACAGAGGAGGGGTACATACAAAAATAGCTTTTTACCAGCAACTACATAGGTATTTAATTTAGTTGATTTTTTTAAAATTAGTGATAATGGAGATTGGAGACAGTATGTTTGCATCAAGAAGTTTAAGAGCAAGAAGATGGACAGGGGGCCAGTACTTGATGAGAGACAGAAATTTGACATCATAAAATATATTACAGAATACATTTTTGTGCTGTATAACCCAATTAATTATCAATGGAACAGTTTTCTTTGTCATCATAATGGTCTTCTGCAACAAAAAATTTAATGACTAAAGTATGCCTCTTGATGTTTATTATTTTAAACTAAAATAACGGAAAAGCAGAAGCATAAAAGCACCAATTTTAAAGCAAAAGTGAACAAGCAAGAAAAAAGTGGGAGATGCAATAGGCTTTTGTCACACCCAGCTGTTTTTACAGTTAAAAACATGATTATTTATTGTTGCAGTTAATCTAAAACTCACAGAACATGTATCCAAGGTTGTTGAACAAGTTATTGAAAAACTTATTGATGACATCATTGTAATTGATGAGATACAATTCAGTTTTGTTCCTGGGCGAGGCACCACTGATGCCATTTTCATTGTCAGACAGCTGCAGGAAAAATTCCTTGCCAAAAATGAAAACTTGTACTTTGCTTTTGTTGATTTGGAGAAGGCCTTCAATCAAGTCCCACACAAAGTAGTTTGATGGGCAATGCATGTGGTTGGTATACTAGAATGGATCATCTCTGTTGTCCAAACCATGTACAGTGGTGCAAAAAGCCATGTCAAAGTTGGTGACTCGTACAGTGATGAGTTTGGAGTGAAGGTGGGCATTCATCAATGCTCAGTACTCAGCCCATTGTTATTCATTATCATGCTTGAAGCATTGTCAAGAGAATACCAGACAGGTTGTCCCTGGGAACTCCTGTATGCTGATGATCTAGTCGTCATTGCTGAAACAGTTGAGGAACTCATTGCAAAACTGAAATTATGAAAAGGGAAATTGGAAGAGAAGAGTATGTGTGTTAACATAGGTAAGACAAATGTCATGTTTAGTGTCAAGGAGCTGAATGCCCTCCAAAACTCTGGTAAAAATCCCTGTGGTGTCTATAGAAAGAATGTGGTGGTCAACCCAATAGTATGTGGTGGTTGTAGTAAAATGCTTGTTGTTGTAAAATGCAACAAAATTTGAGGATGGTTAGTTGAGGACCCTAATTTTCATTGCTCACATTGCCTTGGCCTGGCACAACCCATTAATGGTAGACCCTGTGTGGAAGTGAAAATTGATGATGATAAACTTGAAGTGCTTGAGTTATTTTCCTATCTCAGAGACAGCATTTGCCTGGGAGAAACATGTGAGAGCTGTACTACACAGAGATGCAGGGTAGCATGGGGAAAGCTCTGTGAATTATTGCCCTTATTGATCAAAAAGGTATCTCATTACAGAATCATAGAGTTGTGTGCCAAAGCTGTATCTGCAGTGCAGTGCTACACACAAGTGCGTGGTGGCCACTGAGGGCAGAAGATACACAGAGGGTGATCAGGAATGAACAAGTGATGCTCCAGTGGATCTGCAACATAAAGGCAAAAGAACGAGCCAGTATTGCAACACTCCACATACCACCCCTTCACATTACTCTTTGTGAAAAATGCTGGCATTGGTCTGGACATGTCAAGAGGAGTGAGTCATGGACAAAGAAATTGATGGAACTGAAAGTGGATGGTGTGTTAAGCAGGGGTAGATCAAAAAAAAACTGGGAGGCCACAATAAAGCAAGATCTAAAGGCCTGGGATCTTAACAAAGCTGATACTGGTCTCTGAACCAAATGGCAAAAAGATCTGTGAGCACCCGTCAAAAGGCATACCTGTGCAAGCAATGGATACATGCCAACTGGGTAGTGAGTGTGTGTGTGAGAGTGTTGTCTCAACCAGGTGACCCAGGTGACTATGACAACAACATTTGGATTAATCACATGATCACAAACTACATCATTTCATGGATTAATTAAAGGCTTGGTGGTATGCTTAAGAGTGAGTGTGTTATAAAATTTTAGGTTTTGTGTTTGTTTTATTAATTGAACCGTTTTATTTGTAGTTATACGTTTTGCCCTCCTTGTTGATAATATAATTCCTTTTGGTACCATTGTTTTCTGTGTAATAAAAGGAAAAGATTATCTTATTTTAATGTACATAATCTATGATATGGCTGCTATTTCCCAACCAAATTTGTACACATTTGAAAGATATGTGTCAAATTTTTTATTTTCTTTCTTTTATTAAGTCAATTTCTGATGTTGAAGCATTACTTGAAGAAGACGTATTCAGGTGATTTTTATGTTCAAGTTGTTACCATGTGTGTGAGGGTTTTTTTGGGTGTTTTTTGTTTTGTTTTTTTGGCCAACTGTACATACATTGATAATTGGTAGACATAAGCAACCAGGTGGTAATATTCAGGTTTAAGATAGGAGCCCCTTTCAAAAACACTACAGGGAGTACGTTCCCAAGCCATTATCAGGACATTAACACAATTTTTAACTGTCAGCATTTGTTTGCACGGTACCATATGTTTGAATACATAATGAAGTATGCAAATAGAGTAAAAAGATGTTGGTTTTTTCATAGCCTATATCACCAGTTATTGGAAAGCAAAGTAAAGGGAGTCAGAAAATCAAATGGGGGGGTGTAATTAAGCGGGACAGGAATATGGTAGCAGTAAGGAGTAAGTCGCAATACCGGATTTGTCCATCATGACGAAAAGCCTAGTAATATGTAATATGAGTGTTGGGGAAGGAATGATTGAAGGAAAAGAACGGGCTCAACTTGTTAAAATGTTATCTATGTTGTATTTTAGAACATTTATCTGGAGTTTTAACACCCTCACCCACCCACCCCTCCTCCGGAAGTGTATGCTAGTGTAGCCACATAAAGAGCAAATAGCTGAAGCAGTTGAATATACTACATAACTTATTATTAGACAGAGCATTGGACCAGCTACTACAATCTTGACTATTAAATACAGTATACATTTAAACAAACGTCGTTAGAGGGTTTAAATTATCGATTGACATGAAACTATGAGTACTTCTTACAATACATGACAAGTGAGTAAGCGAGATTTTCTCAAAATTTATTGTCTATAAAGTTTAGCCTTTAAAAATTGTAACCTAGCATTCGCAATGGAAGTGTTAACAAACTTCAAGTTCGATAGTCTCAAAGAGGACATGATGACTCCCGTTGGATTTCAGAAAGGAATGCCAAAGGGTTCGCCAAATAGAGAAGGAAAATTCGTTGTGGTGACTCCTGGAAACAGACGAAGCAAAAAGAAACTCTTGAGGGTTACCTTAAAATTATCAATTGATTTTATATTTATTTGTTATTTAATTTCGAATATTTACATCATACAGGGCCAGTAATGCCAGTGCGTGGTACGTTTTTACTGCCATATAGAGAGTTACATGTCATTTAACTTCTTTCTTTGTACTTTTAATCATTCTTGGTGTGTTAGTTTCGCCCCTCTCTAATTCTGGTTTCGAAAACATAGAAAAAAAAATTGGGGTTTTATGTAGGTTTAGAAATTTATGATCTGGTAGTTTAGTGAAAAAAGCAACTTGATTAGAAATCTATGCATGTTCTTTGCTTCTCGAAAAGAAAATGCAACAACGTCTGTCAGCTGCGATGCACACCTTACAAAATTATATCTTTGTAACAGACTATGTTTACGATTTTTTTTCACTGTTAGGNCAGTGCGTGGTACGTTTTTACTGCCGAGTTTACAGAATAGAAATATAAAAAGTGTTATTAGATTTTAAATAAACAGGAATATATGACAGAGGAAAGCTTAAAGAAGGTTTGGGTTTTTTTGTTGTTTTTATGAAGAGGTTCACTTTCAAGCAAGGCTAGAAGCCTCTTTTAATATAGAGAGTTACATGTCATTTAACTTCTTTCTTTGTACTTTTAATCATTCTTGGTGTGTTAGTTTCGCCCCTCTCTAATTCTGGTTTCGAAAACATAGAAAAAAAAATTGGGGTTTTATGTAGGTTTAGAAATTTATGATCTGGTAGTTTAGTGAAAAAAGCAACTTGATTAGAAATCTATGCATGTTCTTTGCTTCTCGAAAAGAAAATGCAACAACGTCTGTCAGCTGCGATGCACACCTTACAAAATTATATCTTTGTAACAGACTATGTTTACGATTTTTTTTCACTGTTAGGTAGCCTCGTAAATGCTAGTGATTCTTAATGAACTATACAGCTCCGTATACTTTAACACTGTTTTAATTTTAATCCGTAGAAGCTCATTTATGGAAATATCTAGCTTTCTAGAAGACATTACACTTAAAACCAGCGAAGAAAAAGACGCATTTTTCAAGTGAGACACATTTTATTATATAAATCCGCACATATTATTTTTAGAGGAAAAAAATTTCTTCAGAAGAAAGTGTTCTATTCGTCACAGCATTTGTTTTTTCCTTTACTTTTTTTCACTTTCCTTGCAAGTCGTTAGTTAACTTTCGAAGATGTTTGTTCGTAGAATTGAAATACGAGAACTGATTAAGAAGTACTCAGACAACTTCCATAAATCCAATCAAACACTTGCTGCGTGATTGTTTATATTTGAACTTGGTTGCTGGGGTGTATTGTGGAAAGTTTTACCGTTGACGTGAGCATAGCAGCAACCCGATTACGCAAATCCGCCTGATATACAATGCGACTTTGAGCCCCGGTGGTGGTTTTTACAAATGCCTTTAGCGAGTGAATTTGTTGAACGGCAATGTGTGGGAAATTTCTTCAGAGAATCGGCAAGAAAACAACAGATCTGCGAAATGTTGCAGAAAGGTTATTGGGATAGAACTTTATCACGCCCCACAGTCTACGAATGAATTCAACGCTTCAGGGAATGAGAAACAAGCATCAAAAAGGTACGACGTTCTGGTCTACCAATCGCATCACGGAATTTGTTAACGGTCAGAATAATTGTTGTTCAAGTCAATAGTGGCAGAAGACTGATCATTAGAGTGTTGTCATTGCAGAATGGTATAGCATTTGTTCCTTTTAAACCATTTTATCTGAAGATTTACACATCAGAAGTTTAAAACGCATGAAAAAATCTAGAAACTTTATGATAACCCATTTGGATGCATCAGTATATTAGATACAGTAGCTTGAAAGTAGTATTTTATATCATACCTTCAATCTGCATGATTTTATGAAATATTCAAAACATTTTGAAATGGATTTTTTCAGTTTGAAATTCTTGTGTATATTTTTTGTTGGAATATAAGGTACTACGAAACAGGACAAACATAGTAATTGTAACCAAACCAAAACATTCATATGAAGTCAATATAAAACGAAGCGCAGTACACATTTTAATATTAATTTCACTACCACAAAGGTAGTGTAAAATATTGCCTTTTTAAAACCCTTTAGAACTGTCTCTGTAAAAAGATGGCAGTCCAGTATTGTTACTGTTTTCGTAAAGTAGGCACCAAGTTGCCATTCACCTTCAATTTTTTCGAGCTCAAATTCAATTTAAATGATTGAATGAATTACGTGATGGATTAATTCTTTATACATGTTCAGACATAAGGTTTTAGGATTCTGAAATTATAGTTTATGTTGAAATCATTTGTCCTAAATCGTGCAAAAAATCTTGGACCGTACTGCGTAAGTACTTTCGATGCACCTTTTACAGTAATGTAATCCGCCAGATTTTCAATTTTTGAAGACTCTCGTCAACATATTTATAGAAATGGGAGAAATTTCCCATGGCGAGTTTCACAGATTAGGGTTCACACTATGACATGTGATACAGTGATAGATGTGGATAGATGTGTAGCGAGGAGTGTATTGGTTCAACATACTTATGGATTGCTTTCATTTCTTTTAGGTCACTGTATTCAAAAGTGAAAAAGATGAATCAGGAGGTTTTGACAAAACGACTGTCGCACCTTTTTTTCTCAAAACTTGTACTTGCAGAGCCAGCCGCCGAGGAATTCTTTCTTTCATATCTCTTTAGATACAGTGGAGG
Organism: Morbakka virulenta; assembly: GCA_003991215.1. NCBI lineage: Eukaryota > Metazoa > Cnidaria > Cubozoa > Carybdeida > Carukiidae > Morbakka > Morbakka virulenta. Next base: position 273,265 of record RDPX01000356.1, on the reverse strand, counting down.
TAATAGAATTTTATGAGTACTGTTAACTATAACATTTTTACGTGTGCCTAAAGCAGGCCTTAGAATTGAAAGAGTTGTTGTTGTTGTTGTTGTTATTGGAAAAAAGTTTATGACGACATAGTTAAAAACATTGACCAAATGAAGCATGCTAGGAACTTGAAACTTTGCGGGAACACGTTAAAAAGTCATTAAGATAAAATTACAGACTGGATGCTATAATTACCCCGAATAAACTAGTAATTGAGTAATTATATATTTTCAATCTAAAACTTTCAAAATAACAAGGTTTATTATCGCTTTGAACAGGGCTTTTAGCCCCAGTGGGCAAGATGGAGAGTTGGTAATGTCAGTACTGGGAGTCGAGGCTGGTCTTAGGCAGAATTTTTCCTACATTTTTTTCAATTTCATTTTCCAAACCCATTGGGTAATTTCTCTTCTTAGATTTATTAATACCCTGAGATATTTAGATATTTTGTATCTTCTTTATTTTATGAAAATGCGAGATAAAATGGAGTACATAATACTGACAATTAGGAAGGACAGTGAAAGATACCATGATTTAAATCTGTTTTACCCAAACAAGTGCTTAAATTATATAGTGTTCAATTTAGGGGGAAATGTCAAGAAGAGTTATCTAAGTACCACGCTTTTAGCTCTATCGTTTCTTATTTTATGAAAATTGGGGTTTAAAGGGAAGACATTATTATTGTTATTATTATTATGTTTTGATTTCTTTTCTTTATATTGTGCAGAGTTTTAGAACTACTAATCACCGGGCTATTACTCATAGCCTAAGGTATTTGGTCGTTCGTGTATGCTTTTTTTTTCTTTCTTTTTTTTTTAATTTTTATTTTATAACATACATTCCTTTCTATTAAGTTCTAAAGGGAGAGTGTTTTTCTAAGGATATGCGCCGTACTATTTAAAACTATCTTCTGAATTTCTGGCAGCTGTATGTTTCCCGGTATCTGTTTGATATACTTATCTGTCCCTTTCTTCACCATACCTAGAGCGCCTATAATAACTGGGATTGTCTTCGCTCTCATGTTCCACATTCGGCCAACTTCGATCTCTAAGTCTTTGTATTTAGTGAGCTTTTCAAACTCTTTAGCCGAAATGTTACTATCGGACGGGACACTCACATCAATCAGCCGGCATTGTTTACTCAACTTATCCTTTACGACAATATCTGGTCTGTTGGCTTGAATTGTTCGGTCTGTCCTTATTGAGAAATCCCAAAGAATGGTCACCTTTGACGAATCGATTACTGGGAGTGGTTTGTGTTCGTACCATGTGTCAACAATTTCTATTTCATAGAATTTACAAACTTTCCAATGAATATATTGACCAACGCGGTTATGTCTATTTGTGTACTCGTTAGGGGCCAAAATATGGCAACCAGATATAAGGTGATCAATTGTCTCAGTACTTTTCCCACATATTCTACACTTCGGGTCTGCCCCATTCCTTAACACATTTGCCTCGTAGTTTCTTGTACGCAGACTTTGGTCTTGTGCTGCCATGATAAACCCCTCTGTTTCCGCTTTGAGACCAGCACTACTTAGCCACCTATGGGTATCAGATAAATTTACATCAGGTTTTAGGCTACGTTGAGCATACTTTCCATGGAGCGGTTTATTTTTCCAAGCCTCGTTGATTGCTTTCTTTCCGTTCGTTTTAGCTAAAGCTTTCAACTTTTGTGCGTTTTCTGTTACTTTTTCTCCCTCTTTTTTCCCCCCACCTTCAATTGACAAGTCTATTTCCAATTCTCTCGCAAACTTTCTTCCTTCCTTAGTAATAGAGTGCATGTTTTTCCTTTCTTGATGCCTATATACTAGGTTAAGCATCCAGTCTTCTGTAAGGCTTAGGTATCTAAGGAGTCCAATAGTCGATGTTTTATA
>RDPX01000356.1:251414-263779 GCA_003991215.1 Morbakka virulenta | reverse complement strand
TCAGGTCTCTGACAAACTGTCCATGCATTCTCTTTTCATTCCATGTATCTTTTGCTTTGTTTTCATTCCTTGCCTTAATATCTCTAGCCTCCTCCAGTTCAGTTGCATTTAATTTCTCGAATTCGGCTACACCCTTCAAAAGTTTCTCTTTAGATTTGGCCACGTACACTTTCAGACTACTCTCCTCTTCTTTGACACATCGTTCTATACTTATAAGACCTCTTCCCCCATCTTTTCTTTTCACATACAGCCTGTCAGTATCACTCTTGGGATGAAAAGCACCATGCATTGTCATTGTTTTCCTTGTTTGTTATTATTAATATTATTATTATTATTATTATTATTATTATTATTATTATTATTATTATTATTATTATTATTATTATTATTTGTTTTAAAGCTTTCGCACAGGCTGTTCGTATTGCCTAGTATTTTCCTTTTGGGCGAGCCACAACTAGTGGCCAAGGGCCAAGAGGGTTCTTTCAAATGTCCATTACTTTTCTAATTATCCTCGCAGATCCCAATAAGGTTGTTTTTTGCACAATTCCAACATTTACTTTAAGACCTAACATTTCCATCCAGCTATTAAATCTTTTATTCACACAGCCTAAGGCACCAACAACTACTGGTGCCACTTTCACTTTTCTTATGACCAAAGACGTTTCAGCTCCATTTTTAAATCTTGGTACTTTTCGACCTTTTCTTTCTCTTTTTCATGTGCCCTACAATCACCAGGTACAGCAACATCTATATTGATGGCATCTTTCGTTTTCTTCTCAACTAATATTATGTCTGGTCTCCTCGCGGTTGCACTGAATTAGCAATCCAAACTTTCTGTGTACTGTCACACAGGTAAACAATGTGTTGCAAAAAGGAAAAAAGAATAACAGTGAACATATTAGCAATTACCAAAAATCAGAAATGGGTACACAACAAAGCTATAATTCAATTACCATTCATGTGTTTGTACAGAAATTCTGATGAGATAGTTCACAGTAGTTTTTGCTGTCATAATGTTGTAGTATTATTTCTATTAGTGCAGTAGTGGTCGAAAAATTAAATCAACGGATTTCCATGCAAGATGTTCGCAGTTCGAACTCCAGTCACACGCGCGAAAGTACAAACTCTTCCAAGAATACTGCGCTCAATTAGTTTCTCCGTTGTAACTTGCATACTACGGAGTTACTACATATTTTCGAAGATAGAATTGGGAGAGGGAAAAAATCAATTAAAAGATCGAAAAGTACAAAGGAAAAAATTCAAATAAGACAAGCTTCTATATTACAGGGGCTTCAAGTCTTTCTTGAGGTGACAAACCTTAAAACAATCTTAAAATTGAAAATATTTTAAGTCCTTTTTTATTCGTGCTTTATATCTTGCTCCGGTTTCTACCGATGCATCGCATCGACCATAAGAATTTCTCGTTGTAATTTTATAGTCACGTGGATTCGAACATGATATCAATATCTTATGGCATGCTCATAAATGTGCCTTATTAACAAGTAACTTTAGGGGTATTTCTAAATATTCACGATAATTTTTCTTGTAATTTTACAGATTCGATTAAAAGTGCAACAGCTGATTGTGTTTTTAGAGGATCCGGTTTCAGGTAAATTTAAACCATTTTTATTAAGTTTCACCATAAATAGGTAAGAGCCACTTTGCAATGTGTCTCTTAATATTGGGTTGGATTCCTTTATATTTTTGGCATCTTTTTTTCATTTTTACTTCTACCCGACTCCCAATTCTATCTCTAATAACATTTTTAAAGCCAGTACTCTGTTACTTTTGACATAAAAACAAGTTTAGAAGAGTATGTTAGGGTGATTTGAAGTGTTAGAACCCAGAACTTTTCGAATGATAACTTGATGATTAAGCACCAAATACCATCAAATCCACCATGAGATACTGTTGTGTTATTCAGTCGAAGGCCATCTTACCAACTGAGTACATTTACACAGCTAGAAAAAGTAAGGGAAAAACTATTCGATGGTAACAGCGTTATGAACAACGTGACAAGAAACCTTGGCAATGCAATGTAATACAGGGCAACGTGGGTTTTTTTGGACAGAAAATTTGTCGAATAAAAACTTTTCCGTTACTTTTTGCTACGAGAATTAAGGTGACCAATTAGATAGTTCTCGTTCTACTCGTTAGTGCAAAACTATTTTTGTTATCTTTCCTTTCACCAATGCAAGGTTTTAGTTCGTTGGTATTACTAGGCTTGTTGTTAGGGAGTTAAAGCAGTAGTGTGGAGGCCTTTCTGTTCAGTGAATTATTTGAGACATATTTTTATGGTCATGCTTTAAGTTTGTATATCATAGCATATCATAATGCAATTTGACAATTGTGTAAAGTTTTTCTTTAGAATACGCATTGGGGTTTATGCATTTACACTTGAACATATTTATATATTAAAAACTACATCTTCTTTACTGTAGTTTAGGATCCCGTGGCCACTGCTTATGATTTTCACAAGTCCGTTAAGTTTCGAGGTTTTTTTTAAAAAAATGGGCAAGAACTATTGTCGGTTATGAGGTAAAGCTGTAAATGACGTTGCCTGTCGGTTTTGCCTGGGTGTTGCTCTTGCGCGTCTCAATCCTTCATACACCCTGCCATTGAAGTTGAATGAGTGTGGAGCCAAGAGTACTATGAACCCAATGCCAAATATTCCTGTTAGTAGCGGCTGCCTAAAAAATATTCAAGCAACCCTTACATATTTAATGCAAAAAAATTACTGTAAATAACAATCATGTGCTTTCCGTGGCCTGTAACCACTAATTTTCATTCTAATTTAATTACCATCCGTACCTCGAAGAGCTTCTCCTTTCCATTATTATGACAATTTCCGTTTTAAGAGGCCACTGTTTAGCATAAACTTTCATGCTTGTTTACCGTTGCTTGGTAGATAAAAAACATTTCTTAACACCAATCATTTTCAGCGATTTGCGCTACGAATATCTACCACTTCCATAGATTTCTACGAGTAGCCTTTGTTCATAGTTTTTAGTATAATTTGATATAATACTGTATTTATTTATTTATTCATTTATCTTTTTATTCATGTATTCATATATTTTTTTTTTTATTTATTCATTTCTCTCAGATATTTTACACAGGATAAACACTTCAACAAATTATGTGTTGTTGGCCCTGGAAAATTAAGTACATAAGAACAGAAATAGTTTGAATAGAGTATATGCAGTATATGAGTATGAAATAACATTTCTATAAGTATCAATACCAATATACNTATTTTATTTTATTATATTTTATTTTATTTTGTTATATTGTATTTTATTTTATTATATTTTATTATGTTATATATTTTATTATAGTTTATTATATTATATTATTTTATTATATTTTATTATATTATATTTTATTATATTATATTATGTTATATTATATTATGTTATATTATATTATGTTATATTATATTTTATTTTATTATAGTATATTTTATTTTATTGTGTATTATTACAATGTATTGTAACTTGGGTTGACTGAATTCATATTGATATTTCTTTTAGGCAATACTGTGTTCCGATTATTCTAAATTTATTCAAGTCAAGGGATACGCACGTTAGACTCATGGTGCTGAAATTCCTTCCATTATGTTTGGATGCATTTTCAACCGAAACACTTGTAAACGATATCCTCCCAGAGGTACTTTTCCCCCTTTACCATACATTGTTTTTAACCAAGACATATACTTATGAATTAATGTATAGTAAATAGAGATTTATTTATTCCGCTTTTAGTCCATACAAAAATAATGTGTGACTTTATCTGCTCGAATGAAAACAGTTTATGATGATAAGCTGGCATTAAACCTTCAGCTTTGTATACAATTTGTAGTTAGAACCAAGTAGTTATACCCAGCCCTCCCAGTCTGAATTTTTTCAAGGGTTTCTGCTATACAAAGCTCTCAGATCGTAGTGTTTTAAGGTAGCAAGCAGTATGCAAGCTAGTAGAGTGTTACTGAGATTTCACAGAATGCAACCAAACATCGTTAAATTCAGAGGTTAATTTGTTAGCTAAATAGTTCTGAAATCCTGTCCAGACCTTACAGGTTGAATTTCAAACGAAATGGTTAAATCTGCTGGCAAGAACTGGTAACATTGATCATATATGATGACGATGGTTTAAACGATTCAAAAGAGTTCATATTAGAAACTACTTTCTAACAGTGCTGTCGACATACTGTTTTTTTATATATTTCTGGAGCGCAGTTTTTTGTTCAGAGCTCACTAAACCTTACAAACAACAATGAAGCGGGTTTAACTTTGTACCTTAACAAAACTACTTACCTTACTTACTTACCGCGTCGGGCGGGTTGCCCGGGCCAAGACTACTCGCTCTTTCCAAACGTTCCTTTCCGTCATTGCGGTTTTGAGGTCTTCTGGTAGCATGTCGGTATCGCGTGAGATGATATCCATATAGGTGAGCTTTAGACACTCAGTAGATCGATGGCCGTGTCTTGAATTCCACAGAATCAAGTCGCTGATCAGTTCAGTCTTGCTTCTGAAACAATGCCCTGCGTACCGTAAACGTCTTTCTCGGACAAAACTGAGAAGCCTTTAAAGGCCAAATATATGAAACAATGAAAAGTAAGCTGAATTAAAAGCATTTAAAATTGTGAGTATATGGGAATTCACGATTCGTTTACCTTTTACCTTAAACGAGAGAAGCACGTCATCTTGCAACGATAACTGACCTGTTTGATTAACGTTTTGTAGCGTAAATTCTCCTCGAGTTGGGTTTAAAGCTGTCTTGGTTATGCACCAATTTTATTATATGACTCAGTGATTAGTGCATTTGCACGATAACCAGAAAGTTCCGGGTTTGGTATCCCGAACAGGAAGAGCTACGGAACTTTACGCAAAAGCCATCGGTTGGCGTCAGTAAGGGCATGCAGATAAATTTAGTGAAATTGATTTGTAATCAAGTGAACGGCTAAAATAAACTGCTCTTTAATGAAATTTATTACTTATTTCAGTACTCGTTTTTCGTTCTGAAAAGGCCGTATTAAGGTTTTTCAGGTCAAAGGGAAAATTTTTCAAAAAGTAATTGCATTAATTTTTTTTTCCCCATTCACGCATTGTACAATTCTAAAGCAGTTTGGAAGTCAGAATTAAAAGCCAAGTGCGAAGGGAACCCGCTATCTTCCTTGTTTCAAGACTGTTTTCACTAAAACACATTTACAAGGTGAAATATATTGGATCATTTTTTCGACAATACAGGTTAAATTTGTTATCTGAAATTTTGTTGAAGGAGAGGATTTGAATAATACACAAAGTAAAAGAATTGGGTATAATAGGTTACGACGTACTTATTTAAATTAGTTTTTCTCTTCCTCTTAGTTGCCATGCTTATTTTAACAGCTTTCCGATTTGCCTAGTTATCAGTTTCGCCAAGTTTCAGTTCAAATTTTCAAATTTCAATTAATTTTTGTAATGGCTTTGTTTCACTTTTATCTCTTTGTTCCTGCGAACAAAGTCGCTGTTTTGCGTGGGACTCCAGCCCTTGTACTTAATTTTGGGCAGGAAATCGGGGAATGAGTGGCCCGATTGAGTGCGAAATGAAATTACAAATATTTACGGTTGACTATATAGGTCCAGTGCCTAACAGTACAGACAGCCATAAACCCAAAGATACATTCGAATCCTGTTCGGATCAGCTCATATTTTACCCTTGATTTTTCTTTATTAAACTTTTCAAATTCTTACTGCGCGGTGATGGTGTATTTTTATTTTAAATTAATGAAATTAATCTCTTGTGTAGGCTTTTTTTCACTTAAAAACTCACATAATGTTACTTTTAATTTGACGTGGTAGAGAGGATAGTGGAAAATAGGAAAAGTTTTTTTGTCCGGCAAATCATTGGAAAAATAATTAGATGTGGTTTGGGTTCGATAATGTATGTAGCAATGACTAGACGTTGGGAACAAATGACTAGAATTTTGATGTTGATATTTTCTAGCGAATCTGAAATCGATCGACAACAGTGTAGTATCCTCGCTCTATTTTGGAGTTAAAATTTTTAAGGGCACTATTGAAAGAAACTTACATTTGTTAGCAAAAATAGCTGAACTTCATTTATTCCGATTTTATTGAAGTCATTGAGTCAACATCTTTACTAAGCTGTGAGTTTTTCCTCCCCATTAGGTGCTTCTTGGGCTAAAAGATATGAGTGATGAAGTTGTTGCAGCGACCTTTAAAGGGTTGTCCTATTTAGTACCCATACTTGGAGGCGACGTTGTTGTTGGTGGCGAAAGACATAAACACTTCGTTGATCGGAAGCCCAAGGTAGAGTAGAAAGTGTTGATCAAATCAGATTTATGTGTTCTATTAATGATGAAAGACCCTGGGATCTTAATGAAACAGACAGATATTTTTCTTATATGTTAAACGTTGGGCATGTAATTAAGCAGTAAACAACCAATTGTGTGTGTGTGTGTGTGTGTGTGTGCGTGTGCAGAAAAAACCTAAGTGTATTTGGGCATTTTAGGAATTGTATGTGTTCGTAGAAAATATAGGGATGAACCTAAGAAGAAAATTTGACAAAACATTTTCATATTGACGTAGTAGTTTTAGTCAACCTGTTTTAGCATGCGACAAAATCCTTGCCTGCACCTATACTTAATTCACCTAACCAAACCAAGCCAAGCTGAAATAGTCGTCATTCTATTTGCCCATGGGTGTCTTATTGTTCGTTGTTTTGACGCCCCCACGAGTTCTTTCCTTCAGTGACCCTGAAGATGAATGGCAGCACTCGCAATATTATATACCATTTAAACGCTCTTCAAGGGTTTTCCCTATTTTTTGTCACTCTCCCAACCAGTCACTTGTTTTTAGAAGTATCCACCATTATGCCTCTAGAATTGTTCCTGTTAGAATTACAGGTCCACAGTACATACCTCATTTGGTATAGTTTAAGTCGAAAATTTAGAATGGAAAATTCGGCTTATACTTGTCTTAATTCAGGACCAGAAGCTAATGCCATCTCCTCATTGATATATCACAAACGTAAGAACACACAATTGCCACTTGCGTAGTCTCTGCTTCAAGCAAATATGAACGATTAATCCGAAGCAACTAGAAACCACGCGTATTGATTCAAACAGTTTAGGAATTCTAATGTAGAGCATGATGATCGTAATAATGATATTGATGACGATGACTGTGAGAGCATTATTTATTTTGAAGTATGTTAGATATTACATGAAAAATGTTACGTAATTCTTTTTGTTAAGTTCTTACATTTCTTGTACCTTTCATTGTTGCGAATATAATGTACTTTAACATCTGAAAACATAAGTTAAAACTCCATGGCATCTTCGTGATCAACGACGGAAAATAAGTAACATTTGAAAGACTAAGACGGAAAGCTTGAAGTGGTTTACATGCAAATTCTAATGGTTGACTACCCAAATTAAGAGGTACATTTATTTCTTAATACGTATAGCCCAAGGTATCTAAAGGTACTCTACATTACTACAAAAGCGCGACATTCCCGTACCTCCTACCCGGCTGAAATGCAACTTTTTTCGCCGATTTGTCTGTTTGACTTTTGTCCCTTTGACTTTTGTCCCTTTGACTTTTGTCCCTTTGACAGCAGCCACTCATGTGACTGCGTTCCAGCGCCCATTATTTTCTTTGTAATAGTTACACTTGCAACATTTGCTGCGCATGCTTCATACACTGTGATGCTCAAGTATTAAATACCACCTTGTCTGGCAGCGCTAATGCCATATTCAATTTTGATTAGAAGGTTATGCATTCATTTTTTTTGTCGTAAGAATTTTGGATGTTTAAAACAGAACATTTCATTTGCAAGGTTTTTATTTCTTTAGTTTTAATTGGCATTTAACATTAAATTACACATATCAGTTCACGTATTCCTGTATTACGTAATTATTATTACGTAATACAGGATTACGTATGTAATAGTTGGTAATTAAGGTATTTTTGTTGTTTTAGTTTAATAGACCTGGTTACAGCTCTTGCAGCGAAGGTATGTCTTGTACATCAGAACTTTTTTTTGAAGTTGTACAAAATATGTCGTCTGTATCTACGTTTACACATGATATGGTTCTTAGTATGAAATCATGCCATGCTTTTGGTGAAATTTCCAATTTGTAATACCAGTGCCAGAGTTTTGAACTAAAAAAACCCAAAGGTTGATATCACCTCGATTGCCTTACCAACTGTTTCTTTGTCAAAGGCTGCTTTAAAGAACCCAGTTTGAAAAATGATTCAAGTGGTCCCTTTTCAACACACGTATCCCTTTCCTTCTCCCATGTTTTAGACTGCCTGTAAGATTCTTCAATTTCATATCTGATTACTTGCGGTAAAATTGGAAGTACCCTTACACATACAAAATGATGAACACATATTTTGCCCCTATAGCACATCTATCACATCAAATGTAACACTTTCCCTTTTCCAGAAAAACGTGTTCAAGTACTAGAAAAAGAAACCAACAAACAGAAAATAATTATGGTACTTGTCTTAAAATCACCTGTACTAACTCATTTTTAGTAGCCAGGGAAGAGAAAACTACATCTCGAAACGTAGCCCCCAAAAAGCTCCTATGTCTATGGCTTCCACTGGGCTTAAAAAGTCAATAATTTTTTAAGGCCATTTATCTTGAAAAGGAATTTTTTCCACACTTTGACTAGTGTATTTTGTATGTAAGCTTTCTTTTGCGTAATAGCTCAATAGAAGTTCATCCAATTTTTACGGTATTGTTTATATTTTTAGCATAACCAACGCTAATAGCATTTTTCTTCGTGTACCGAACCCCCCATCCTGTATAAATTTTCATAAATTAATTTTTTGGTTGGGTGTTGTTTTCAGATTTCGTGCCATTTCTAACTGTATCGTTAACAAGTGGAGAACTACTCCCCGTGGACCAAAGGCTTGGAATTTTTTAATTTGTTTGCTTTGTTTCAGGGAGAAATGACTCAATATTATTGTTTATGCCTACTAACAATAAACACAAATTTGAAAGATTGTATTTTAGTGTAAGAAAATTAAATTTTTGGTGGAGATTGTAAAGCATTATTGTTGAATTGTGGGCTAGTCCCTGTCTGACAAATTTCGACGATGAGGGTGATGGCAGGCGAAAAAAGACATTTCATATGCCTAAGATTTTATTTCATTTCGACGTTTCGGTCGTCCACGTCGACCATTAACTAGAACTTAAAATCTTCTTAACTCCTAACATATGTTTATGCAAACCTGTTAAAACTTTACAAAACTAACTGCCAAAGCAACGACCAATCAGAAAAAGGAAAGAGAGTCAACCTCATCAAATCTGTCAGGCTTTGTGAAATAAATGCAGAAGCCTTGATGTAACGTTCAAATTTGTATAATCTTCGTGTCGATAAATCAATGTGGATCTCCTTAAGTTCAGGCTCGAAATTCGAAGCAGCTGAGACAATACTGGAGGAATTATATAAAGATGGATTGGCACAATTACAGGTTGTAAGATGCTGTGACATAGCAGAAGATTCGTTGGTGTCGAATGCTCCTATTAAAGGATAAACTCCTAGATGCCCCGACTTTCTGACTCTCAAATGACGTATGGGCTTCCGAATATTTAGAAAATGATTGACGGATCTAAAAAGTGGATTTTCTTTATTTTTGGGAGTTGGTCGTTGCTTTGGCATTGTAGCGTTTTTACAAGTCTCTATGAACATGTTTTAGGAGATTTTCTGTTCAGTAATAAAATCAGTTAGTCACTGAAATTTTTCTTTTTTTCTGTAGCAACACTATGATGATTATTTCTTTAAAATGATGATGACGATGAAGGAAATGAGTAACACATACCTCTTCTTGACCCATGCCGCGCTTCCGGTAAAACATGTAATAAGTCAATGGTTCGCAACTTTAAATGTAAAAATGTAATGCAGTATTTTTAGGTCCGTGGAAGGCTCGAACCAAAATCTCCTGCATAGTAAGCCGATTATCTATCACCAGATGAACACTGCACGACGAAATTTTGATAGGACATATTTGCTGTCGGAAAAGTAAAACTTACCCCGGTACGATAATGGTTCTAGTAGGTCATCATCATAATCATCATTACCGACATCATTAGCATCATTATTACTTTAATTTGTTTAGATTATGTTATTTATGCACGTTGACGTCGATAGAAATATTTTCTTCTTTTATTAGATTCATGTGATACTTTAAACATGAAAACCCCGAGCCCTGAAACAAATAAAGAAAACAATAAACAGTTACGAATTTTGGAGCGAAGAAGGCAAAGAGAAATTGTAAGAGAGAAATGGCGAAAGGACAAAGAGAAAAGTCCTTCAAAATCAACACTTGGGGCTGAGAAAATTAAAAAGATAGAAGGTAAGCTCCAATTGTTGTTCTTTTTAATTTTGTCATTTGAAATAGAGGAACCGTGGTCAGTGCAACTGCACAGTAACCAAGAGTTCCGGGTTCGATTCCCCGAGCTGTCGAGGAGAATTTGGAACTTTGCAAACAAACAAAAAAGCCATTGGTTGGCGTCAGGAAAGGCATCAGGTCAATAAATTCCTCACTGCCAAATCAAAGTCCCTCTGTAGGGCACCGTCTGAGCCTCAATTGCTGGGGAAAATGACGTTAAAACTAAAAAAAAAAAAAAAAGAAAGAAATAGCCAATGAAAAGGACCTGGGGGAAAGTGACACAATGACGTAAAAGATTAGTTTCATAAGGTATCTGGTTGAGATTTTAGCTTTGAAAGTTTAGTTGATAGAGCAGACGGCCACTTAAGCTATTGGTGCTGGTTCAAAATTGGCTAAGAACACCCTGTGTGGACTACTAGATGTGAAATGTCATATGCATTACGTTTGCTGTACCCATGCACACTGGATGATTACGAAAAAAAGGAAGTATGAAGGCTGACGTAATGTGCTTCTGTTTCTGAGTATATTGTACGCATTGCCACCTGCTAGTGTATTTACAGGAATACTATTTCTTTTCGCAATATCTGAAGAAGTCTTTGCCTACCAGTGAGTGAAAAACTTTATCCTTTGATATGCACACCAGTTACTTTGACAGCATTATATATGTATCAGTACATCAATACATATTATGTATAAATCATATTTTTAATGAGTTTACTTGAGGCTTGAGCGATTAAGGATTCAGACTCCAAATATGCCCTGAAAATAGGGGTTTCTTTGTTTTACCCTCCCTGTGTACGCTAGAAAAACCAGTGATTTTGAAAGTCAAAAGAAAATTGCCTGACATGTTCTATTTTGTGGGGTTTTGGAGGGAAAGAAAGCATTTAATTTTCTAGGGTTGTTGAGTGTTATTGCTTTTGTTTTGAGAAATTATAAGAAAAATTATGGAAATCGATTTGACGAAGAAAAGTAGTTTGTTTTTGGTTTTTTAATTTTGGACGATTAACATTGCACAAGACTAGAATTAATTGGTAAAAATGGTTTAGTTAACAACATATCGATGATAGCTGAGCTGATAGAGCATGTGGCCCGCCATATAGACCTAAGGCACTGGTTCCCACCAAATACAGTGCAACTTCGAATTTGGATTAATTCTAATCGATAATTTATGTAATCCATTGAAAGTGCCTTCGTGTCATGCCAAGAGTAAAAATCTTACACAGAGAGAAGGTAAAGAGAGCATACTGTCATTGATGACTGTTTTCTTGTTACTTTACCATTGGCTTGAGAGGGCATGCTGAAATGCTGCAGTGCTGTACAAGTGTGAGATTTGGGGGAGGTGTTTTGTATAGAAAATGTTATTAAATCATATACCAACTTTTTTGCTATATAAAAAGCACTCTTCTGTATAATAACGGAAACGAAATTCTCAACTATTTATTTTATAGTTAGAAACTTTGCTTCTTTTAGTTTTCGAGGGTGTACCCTGTAGGGTGGACTCATTCAGACCTTGCCAGGCAGGCAACCTAGTTGTTGGTGTCTTAGCAACAATACCACTCGCCACTTCGCTTTTAACCGACGTGGTTAAAGTTATTATTTAATTTTACGTTATAACTACACGCGATATAACTTGGCCATTGGCCCCCGGCAGCTAAAAGACAGAAGGTACTATGCATCTTCATTTGTGTTTCCACAATGTAGGAACATTAAAAGATAAGCAGAGAATTTCTGAATCGAAACAAATCAAGTGAGTCACCATTGAAATAGGAGATCACAGGTTTACCGAAGACCAGTAGAAAAAGGGAACGGCTGGAGCAACTAAAGAGTGAGAATGTATTAAACACCAGAGAGAGAAAGAGAGAGAGAGAGAGAGAGAGAGAGAGAGAGAGAGAGAGAGAGAGAGAGAGAGAGAGAGAGAGAGAGAGAGAGAGAGAGAGAGAGAGAGAGAGAGAGAGA
>RDPX01000356.1:236028-246806 GCA_003991215.1 Morbakka virulenta | reverse complement strand
TGAAAGCATGAAGAAACGAATAGAAGCAGTGGAAATGTGGTTCCTGAGAAGAATTCTTAGAATATCTTGGACTGACAAAGTGAGCAATGAAGTGGTATTAGAGAGAGCAGGAATGAAAAGAAAGTTGATGAAGGTAATTAGAAAAAGACAACTGCAGTTTCTGGGTCATGCAATGAGATGTGAAGGAATGGAAAACTTGGTGTTAACAGGGAAGATTGAAGGAAAGAAAAGTAGAGGAAGACAGAGACTGAAATTCATTACCAGCTTGAACAAGGATCTCCAGTTCAAGAGGAGTGACTGTGAAATTTTAGCACTGACAAAAGAGAGAAATAGATGGAAAACCATGATCTCCAACGTCCTGAAAGGATAAGGAACTCAGAAGAAGAAGAGAGCCATAACCTGGGACTTTTAGGAAAGCTCGTATTATCTGAACTTGTTCAAGTACAAAAATTTGACTAACTCAATTAAATAACAGTTAGACCTAGCCGAATGTGGTACAATGTAAGTAATTTGTCAACCAAGTAGAATACTATACATTTTAAACCAGGAATGACCACTGAGATTAACATATGCTGTCTCGTTTCCTAAAGTCCGAGTTGTATTAATTCCTAACGTCTCGCTATTATTCGTGTTAAACCTAAGGGCACCTGCATGTTATAGCCTTGATTCAATAGTTCGTATGCAAAGCTCGACTTGCAGTAATTTGCGAAAATAAAACAAGATAAATTGATTTTAATATGTGCTTTACAGTGAAGATGCAATTCAGTTTTGGGCTTGATAGAATAGAAAAGCGGTGTATTACTTGGTAAATCAATAAAGAAAGGGCGACACTGAATAATATTTCGAAAAAAGGCCAATGGTCTGCCTCACATAGGCACCACATTATTTCATGCCCTTTTTTTTGCATGACTTTTAAAATTTCTTTTTCTGTCTTTTTCCTTAAAAGATTGAAACGAATTCCAAAGAGAGACCAACAGAAACTGTTCAGCCAATTTTGAAGTCTGAACCACAAGTGACGAATAATCATTTTGAAGAATGCAAAACAAAAAGTATTGATGATGAGTTAACAATACATTTAACTTCAAATAAAGTGGACACAGAGGGACGAGGGGGAGCACTTGTTCTTAAACATACAAAACTGAAAATTTCCGAGAAATGTGACCGAGAAGTCGAGAAGGAAGTCGATGACAAGGATTCTTGGGCAGAAAGTTTTGATTCCACTGAAGATGAACAGGTTATAGACAATTCTATAACAGAAACAACAGAGTTACCACCAACGGAAACTGTTTTGCCAAGGAACCAAAACTCGTCGCCATCAATATCTGTGCAGAAGAATACTCAGTCAAAAGTGACTAACAAAATTTGGGCATCTGATAAACTAGGAGCAGAATTTGAAGTGGCAGTTAAAATAACAAAACAGCCAGAAGTAGATTTTTTTGCGGATATGGAGCCAGACTTTAAAACTAATACTGCACCAGTACTTTCAACAAAAAATGACGTTTCAGCGATCAGTGCCAAGTTTACTGTCAATGAACAGCAGCCGAGTGAAGAGGTAAGATCGTAATTATTAAGTATACAGTTGTCAGTATATAGTAGCAGATTTTAGAACAAATGAAGTAACAGATAGTAAAACAGTTACTATATATTATGTTCTATTGTATTATATTATATTATAGTATAGTATAGTATAGTATAGTATAGTATATTATATTATATTATATTATCTTGGGTTTAAGGGTTTGTAGAGGGTTGAGCATCGACTGATAACCTCTGTCTGCTGTGCTCAGTTCCCCGGCATCCCGGGGCTGTGTGATGCGCATTATATGGCCACTTATGAGCTGGTCACCTGAGCCTCTCCTCAGTCAAGACCGCTGTTCGTGGTGAAGAACCATACCCTGCCCGAGGTGAACCTGCTTATGCAGAATACAGCGGATCTGGAGGACAGGCAGCCTCGATAAACTTTGCCTCTCCAGCCTGCATTGGGTGGTTGTAGCTCCAGTAGGATGTTTCCTCCGTTTGCTGAAGTCTACTTTGAGGTTGGTTGATAGATTAGCACCCTTCACTGTAAAAACTACACTGCTACATTAGCAACAGTTAAAGAAATAAATCCTTTATCTGATGGCACACAGAATGCTGCAAATCCAACAAACAGTATGACGACTGCTTTCAAACAGCCCGAAAAAGTGGAGTATTCTGACAGCTAAGCAAACCACTCGAATTGCACAATGAAATGTTCGTACTTTGAACGAAACTGGTAAACCTGAATTCCTTGTTGCTGAAGCAGCACATCTTAACTAAATCAAATCTTGACATCTTAACTCTCAGTGAAACTCACTTGATTGGTACTGGTAAAAAGGAGTTTGAAAATTACTTGCCATACTTTTCTGGACATGATAATGATATCCACAGAGGTGGTGTTGGCTTCCTTCTCTCCCGCAGTGCAGAATACTGTATGACCAAATGGCAACCTACTGATGGGCGTCTAGCCTTAATTAGATTTGGACATTGCAAGCTTTCCATTGTTCAATGCTATGCTCTAACAAATGAATATTCTGATGCTGTCAAAGATGAATTCTATCTAAAGCTGCAAGATGTTATCGATGGCATTTCTAATCATGACACCCTGCTGGTTATGACCGATTTCAATGATAAAGTTGGTACAGCTAGACTGGGGTATGAGAATTATATGGGAACCCATGGTATTGGAGATTGCAATGACAATGGTGACAGACTGCCTCTTCTGTAGTACTAATTTACTCTGCATTGTGGTGGAACCATGTTTGAGCACAAAATGGTCCATAAACTAACTTGGAAACCAAATGATGGTGTCACCCAAAACCAAATTGACCATGTACTCATCAGGAACACTTGGGAACGTTCACTGCTTGATGGGAGAGTTCTGAGAAGTGCAAACACTGACATTGATCATTGGCTGGTTCTATCCAAGCTTAAAGTTAAATTGCAAAAACTTATGTAAATAAGCAACGCAAAGAATGGATCTCAGATGATACTTGGGATTTGATCGAAGTGCGGCGAGTTGCTAAGTCAAAGTGTGATGGACAGAGTTGCTGAAGCAAATCACAGCAGAATGCGTAAAGCTGTCGAACTGGATGCCAGGAAAGATTGAAGAAGGTGGACTCGTGAAAAAATAGCGGCAATTAATGAAGCCAGTCACTTGGACGATACTCGGAGAATGTTTCAGCTAAAACGTCAACTCTGCAGTGAGCAGCCTGCAGACACTGGTTCATTGAAAGATAAGCCAGGAAATTTGCTAACCACAGAAGATGAAAAGTTGAAACACTGGGCTGAACATTTTAAGGAAACTCTGAACCGCCCAAAGCCGACAGTGAACTTAAATGACATCAACAGAATGGTGGGACTTGACGAGTTAGATGTTGATCTTACTAACCCGAGAAGAGATGAGATTAAGACTTGTGTACTGCGTCTGAAGAACAATAAGGCAGCCGATACCAATGGTTTTCAAGCTGACCTACTCAAATATGGAAATGATCAAGTTATTGACAATCTTCACAGATTTTGTGTTGCAGGGTGGCAACAGGAAGAACCCCCTATGGGCTGGATAAGAAGTATTATAACGCGTGTGCTAAAAAACTGTGATCTCAGTGATTGTAACTGCTGGCACGGTTGTACCATCTTGTCAATACCAGGAAAAGTGTTCTCCACATGGTACCTATCCCGTATTAAAGAGGCCATCAATCACAAGCTCAGAGATAATGAAGCTGGATTTCGCCCAAACCGCGGGTGCAGTAACCAGTTCTTCTCACTGCGGATGCTTATCACGAAAGCTCTGGATCACCAACTTCATCTGGCAATCAGCTTCATTGAAAGTTTTTGATAGCATTCACAGACAATTACTCTTGAAAATCCTGAGACTTAATGCCATTCCCGTGAAATACGTCAGAGTTGCGATCAAACTGCATAGTAACACTTTTTGCAGTGTAAAAACCTGTGGAAAACTCAATAAATGGTTTGAGATTGTAAGTGATGTCCTACAAGGTTGCATCCTTGCTCCTTTGTTGTTCTGTATTGCAATTGACTGGGTCATGTGTCATAGTGTTGATGATGTAGAATTAGGAATTCAGTTGCATAGAAGATTCACCCTTGAAGATCTTGATTACGCTGATGCCAAAAACACCATGTTGCAGGTTAAAACTGATACTGTTGGTGTTAATGGATCATCTGTTGGATTAAGTATTAGTGTGAAAAAATCTAAAATTATGGATGTGGGGAGTCATCAGTTATTTTTCCTGGTCAATGAAAAACCGCTTTAAAATGTTGACTTACCTACCTTGGAGGTGAAATATCTTCAGATGTAAAGATCAATCAAGAGCACAATACAAAAGTTGCAAAAGCAGAAAGAGCATGCTGATCCTTGACGAAAGTTTGGCAAAGTAACATCATCAGTCTTACAACCAAAATGAAGTTTTATAATAGTGTGACTTCTGTTCTCCAAATCGTGGCCGCTGTCATCTGTCCAAGAAATAGCTGGATATTTTCCACCATGCTTGCTTACGGTATAACTGTAGTGTCAGATGGTATTACTACATATCAAATTATGATATCCGAAGGCATATCAGAACACACCTGGTGACTTGTTTAATAAAGAAATGTAGACAGCAATGGTTAGGGGATCTTCTACGTATGGATCAGAGGCGAATTTCTCGACTTTGCTGGAGCTGGAAGCCCTCAGGCAAGAGACGAAGAGGCCGACCAAGGAAAACTTGGATTACAAACATTAAGGAAGATCTGGCAGCTGCTGGAAGAAAACTTAATTCAGCTACTCGGGAAGCTCAGGACCGTGCTCGATGGAGGTCACTAACTGTTGCACCATGCCCCTGTCAAGAAGTGTGATGTGGCTGGTAAGTATAGTGTAGTATAGTATACTATATTAATTATATTATATATTATACTATAGTATATTATATTATATTATATGGTACTTTGTGTATTTTTATCTGTATGTGCAATCGCATACATTTCATACGTGTCAGAACAGCCAACCAACTGTAGGGACCTGCTAGTGTTTGCGTGTCTTCCTGCATTTACTGCGGATTTTTAATACGTCGTGCAGAGTAAAAGCTTTTAAAAAGTAGAGGAAAGTAAGTGTCAAATTCAGCCTCGAGAAAAAGACAGCTGTTCTCTCTGTTAATCTTTAGCAAAGATGGGTAGTTGATGTTAAATCCTGATTTTAATATGTTTTTGTATGTTATTTTGTTTGCCTAGGCAACAGGCGGCTGGGAAAATGATGGATGGGATGACTTTACCTAAAGAACCGGATGACTTTGGAGTGCTATCAAACTACTGAAAATTTGGTAAAGAAAAATTAGTAAATATCACCTAAGACCATGTGCTACTCATTGCCACAAAGTGTCGAGCGCAGCCTTTTAATATTGGTCTTTATTTTTATACGTTCCTTTAGCGAACTGTGACATAANGCAATCCTCCTTTAGTTGATGGAACCTCAGTGTGCAAGGAAAAATGACCTTGTTCTGAACGACGCTCCACATTTTCTTTCTTGACGTTTTTTAGCTTCTATGTTTATTCGTGTCCAGTCTGTCTTTCCAAAACATATGGTAGGATTTGACGAATTTTTTCATCCCAAATTGGGAAATCGCAACTGGAGCCTTTTCCCGGGCTGGCCGTCATTAACAAGTTGCATTTGTTGGGTGCAAAAGACTGCAGACGTAAGTAACGCAGAGCATCAACTTTTATAATGGAGTGTAAAATAAATAATCATGAAATCCTTTGTTTAATTAGGATTCAACTTGAAAGTAGTGCTGTGTGAGCTTCCTTAATTCAAAAAATAACTTTGTTTTGAGACGAACTTCAGCTGAGATCTTGATTAAGTGTAACAACATTGCAAGATCATCTTGAGAGACACGAAATAAACATATTGACTAAGGATTGTGATGATATGACTGAAGATATCAAAAAGTAGCAAGAAGAATTCACACGCAAACGCTTGTTTACATTTTCTGTCTTCCATTCAATTTTGTTTCCATGGTTTATTGAAAGAATAACGTCAGTGCCTAATTTTGTGTCGACCTTAGAAACGTTGAGAAGAAAATAATGAAAACGTTCATTCCGTCGACCTTTTGATTTTGTTAAGAAAATCACTCAAGACGAATTAAATTGTCCTGGAAAAACATCTTTCAATTTTTGTTTTCAATTGCAATTGGAGGTAGAAGAACATGAAAAACATTCAAATTTTTTGACGTCGACGTCAAACAGCAATCTGGTGGCGCTTTTGATTTGGAACGATCCCCGATGCTACGCGTGCAACATAAACGTTTTTTAATACGTCGTGCAGAGTAAAAGCTTTTAAAAAGTAGAGGAAAGTAAGTGTCAAATTCAGCCTCGAGAAAAAGACAGCTGTTCTCTCTGTTAATCTTTAGCAAAGATGGGTAGTTGATGTTAAATCCTGATTTTAATATGTTTTTGTATGTTATTTTGTTTGCCTAGGCAACAGGCGGCTGGGAAAATGATGGATGGGATGACTTTACCTAAAGAACCGGATGACTTTGGAGTGCTATCAAACTACTGAAAATTTGGTAAAGAAAAATTAGTAAATATCACCTAAGACCATGTGCTACTCATTGCCACAAAGTGTCGAGCGCAGCCTTTTAATATTGGTCTTTATTTTTATACGTTCCTTTAGCGAACTGTGACATAAATAGGACAAAGGAAAAGATGGAGTTTACAGCAGTGGTTATTAAAATAACTGTCTGTTGCCCCATATTAAAGAGTAAATTTTTATAGATAAACATTCTACTCGCTAATTATTCCACGGCTACTGAGGAAGTAATTGCTGTGACCTTGCTGGAATAATGGTCTCATGACAAGACCATGTTTTAATGAAGGTACTCAGAAAGTCCCAAGTTTAAATGGGCTACCAAACACGTGTTGTAGATACTGATTAAAGGAAAATAAAGAGGAATATACAATGCATTTGAAACTGCATGAAATGACAAATGCAATCCTTTGAAAATATTGAAAACCTGTAGATACAAAATTACGTTGACTGTCAAAGTTCATAGAAAGTATGGAAATGTTCGTTCAAATTGGACCCCCACCCAGAAATCAACTTTCTGTATTGAGATCCATGCCACTAAAACAAGCATTTATGGTACATACTTGGGTTGTCACAGTTGTCCCTGGTTAATCTGCCTTTCTTCCACTAAGAAATGTAATTCCACATGGCCCATGTAATATTTCCCCTAATGCATTAGAATATGTAATTTGTTTTTGTGAGACAAGCATACCTTATTTGGTAAAGTAGCATTTATTTAATGTCAGATTAGTATTTGCTCTGAGGTAAGCTGTGATAGGATCTTGGTAACATCCGGAGTGTTAGTTCTATGCTCATCCGAAGTATTACAGTCGGTTTCAGCTCAGATTTTGTCAGTCATTGACTCAGACTATCTCAGATTATCTGAGTACATTAATGCCCCTTCTATGTTTTTGTTTTCTCTGTCTGACAAAGAATTAGTATAGTTGTTAGCTCAATAGATACTAAAGCTGTTGACATAGGCTACTGAGATTACCATTTTTTGCCAAATATTCATAGCTCAACCGCAACTATGAAAAAAGCGACACCCCATAACTGTTTTCTTCTGTGTGACCTATGAAAAATATTTTTTGGTACGGTGTGTTAACATATTTGATATCTACACAGCGTCTCAACCCCGTAGTATTTTTGTATGTCACAGCATATACCATTCGAGCCGACACTGATGATACCACACGAGTGAACTTCTTAAACTTTTCTTTTTTCTATATTTTTACATGACACATACGAAAGAATAGCACGTAAACGTAGCTTTACAACATTTTAACCCCGTAATGGTTATGTCTATCTACTGCATGTATACTTTATACCCACTTGAATTATTGTTTCTCAGAGACCATGATATTCGAACAGACGCTGATGATACCAAATGACCGAATTTGGTATACGTTTTTCCTCGTACGAAAAGACCAGAACAGAACTTTTTAAGCACTTTTATTTCGTATTATTCATTGAGTTGCCATAAATTTTATTCTTTATTTTGATACTTACTGGAATAGGCTGTATTTCCTGATCTAGCAGGTATCACAGATCCAGAGAACAGAACTATCAAAATTTGCTCTGTGTTTATCTAAGGTCACTTTGATCACAAGCCTCAGTGGCAAAACGCTGGGTCTGAATCTAGTCTGAACCCAGAATGACAAGATTGATTTTACTTGGCTCTCTCTTTGTACCCATATTTGGTTTAAGTTCCATTATCACGTATACATATTCAAGAAAGAGAGTCAAAATTAGAAACATGCATATGTAACTGTAAACTAGTGATGATGAATCAAGGGAATGGCTGGGCTAAATAGTGACATGTAGTTTAAACACTGTGACATTTAGTTTAAACACTGTGACATTAAAATGTTTCTAAGACTACGTGCACTGTTAACCGACGTTGTGGGGAGATGAAAGCAGCCCTGACGCCAGGCCTAATGGTGCCGGCATAATCCCACACTTTGAAGTAGATAATTGAAAGCTGTGTCACGGCCAAGGCAAGCCACTGTGACGCGCGTTTTATGACACACAAATGAGAAGCATTCCTCAGCCAACGAGATACAAAAATGGAAAGGTAAGCAAATCCTAAGAAATGGGTGGTCTGGGAATTACTTAAATGGTGTGAGGATGTTTCTTTTGATACAAGAAATTGTAACATCTTGTTCAAAGGAATCTAGAGAAGATGTGTCCCGAAAAACACGCTAAAATTAGCTTTGCAGCGTAATTTTTCAGGGTCACGATTTATTTTTAGCCTTTGGGTACCTAACATTTTGCTCGATATATTACATGTTAGTTTCAAGATGCACAACTCGACTTAAACTGCCCACGCTACTCTAACCCCCTTGGTTACTCTGATGACAAAATTCGACTTTAAATTAATAATAAACTTGCCATTGCCTCTTGCCCGGACAGTAACAGTGAAGAGTTTAATCAGTTTTTGTTTTGAGACATTACGTTGCAATTCAGTGCTTGAAACCCGAAATTAGAACCCCATATCGATTCTTGATCGAGCTACGTATTTTTGACCCAGCTAGAGGTTCAAAGACACACCCATCCACCCCCATCATATTTTGATCAGACTAAATGGAGAACACGTAAAAACTATTAATATTTATTTTTGTACGTTCAAGCTTTGAAGATACGTAATTATATCATTCGCATTTTTACTACATATTTGTAAACAATTATAATTATGAGAATTGTCAAATACTGTATAAATTGAGTTACAGATGATATGGCTGTATATATTACTGGATGCTAGAATTTTCTGATAACCCATTGTCTTCTTGTAACGATTCACACCTACTCTGGTCCTACAAATTCTTTAGAAAATCTAAAACTACCGAAAAGAGTCGCAGAATCTAAAGTTTAAGTGTGCAGTCTTAATATGAATTCGAAAAAATGAGGGGTTAAGGTTGCTTCTTAATGCTCTTCCCCGCCTTTTTACTTCCTTTTGGAGTGGCTTTCTGAGAGACTTGGAACTCTGAAATATTTGGATAAGTAGCTGGATAAATCATTGCATTGTGTAATTGCGATCAAGAGATGGGAGTCAAATAAAGAGACTAAAAAATGTGATTTTTTTTATCTTAAACCCCCTCCCCCTCCCCCCGAACAACTCTAAAGTGAAGGGATACACAAGTTTACATAAACAATAATTAACATTCCGACATCTGTCCAAATATACCGTAAATATGTTTAGACAAAAATTCTTCGTACAATGAAATTGACGACATCAAAAATTCTAGCATATGAGAAAAACGGGATGCCGTAGCTGGGGATGCTGCACCGTAGTACTATAGAAATACCTGTTACCACGTGATTGATAAGGTTGCTTATGATGGTTATGTTATGCCCTTTTTTTTTACTCCTTGTTATTTTTTTTTAATAGCTTTGTAATAGACTTCTTCCAAATCACGAAGGAATATCGTGGCTGTATATTTCTCATGTTAAGCAAGACTTTATTTTCGAGACCCTCGCGAGTTGGGTCCGCGGAATCAGCCACGGAACCTCATCGTTGCAAAAAACCGTGATGTCTACAAAACCAGAATTCGGCAACCAAAACATGAATGCATGTTTTGATTTACCTTGTTACCTGTGTTCAGAGAGTATACACCAGGGTATCACCAGCATTCAGTGTCCTCGTGTTGACTTCCTGGAGCAGGCATCCTTTTAATGCCTTCACTTTTGCCATTGTAAAACCGTTATGATTTTTACTTTATTTTTTCTACGACATCTCTGTATTTTACTTACGCACGTAAATGAAATAGAAAGAATTAGTGTAATTTTTATTTAAGCCTTGTCAAAGCTGTTAATGTAGTGACAGTACCACTTCCATTAAACCTGAAAGGTAACTAGTAGCTCATTTTGGAAAAAAAAATTCCTCAAAATTATACACACTATTCTGGAATAGGAAAATTGAAGGCAAGCTGACTAGGTAGGTACGCGCGTACGTAGCATATTGTCCGCTAAGATACTTGTGTGTCAGTCAACAAACTATTTACAATGGCTAGTGCAACTGCGCTACCCATTAAGCCACTGCTCCAAAATAATATATATATATATATGTATTTGTAAGCATTTTTGCTCTAGTCAATCAATAACTTTAATACGCGAAAAGATGATTCACCGTGGGACCTCAAACAGCTTCTAAGAGCATTGTACAGTCAACTTTATAATGTTCAATGTAGCCAGGTAATTAAATGTGTAT
>RDPX01000356.1:219285-234995 GCA_003991215.1 Morbakka virulenta | reverse complement strand
CAAGCTGACTAGGTAGGTACGCGCGTACGTAGCATATTGTCCGCTAAGATACTTGTGTGTCAGTCAACAAACTATTTACAATGGCTAGTGCAACAAAATAATATATATATATGTATTTGTAAGCATTTTTGCTCTAGTCAATCAATAACTTTAATACGCGAAGAGATGATTCACCGTGGGACCTCAAACAGCTTCTAAGATCATTGTACAGTCAACTTTATAATGTTCAATGTAGCCAGGTAATTAAATGTGTATGTATATATATATATATATACATATATATATACATTTTTCCTGAAGAGTGAATAAAATCACGAAACAGGCTTGTCGAAATGGCTTGTGTAGTTTTTTGATTCTTTCCAACTTATCATATCTTATATATATATATATATACACGAAGCATGAAGCGAGAATGAATAAATGCCGCAAAACTTGGAAATCCGAAAATTTGCATGTTTGACGCAAAATTCGACCCAAGAAAACAAAGCACATTATCAAAGGTCAAATTTTCAATTTTATAACAAAATCATCAGGGCAGTAAAATAGTAAACTTCATACAAGCTTACGTCTATAATCTAGTGTCATTAAAAACCAATTAACATCTGTATTATACAAGATAAAATGTTCTTGTTGAAAAAGAATAAATAAAACAATTTAAACAAACTGAAGATCCCTCGACGCTTTGACATTATTGTCAACAAAAGTGATTTTTCTATAATGTGGAGAACCTCTTTGAATACGAGAATTTTGTAAGAAAGCCATTTTACGCAAGTTTGAGGAATGCATGAACCAATTTCATACAACGTCCTGTAATGAAAATATGGCATAATCTTTGTTGATCTGCAACAGATTATATTTCTTGGTTCATGTTAAATTTCAAGTATGTTATTGCTATGAAGTAAGCCAAAGAAGTTCCAACGGCTACAGAGAATGCTACATTACCTGATAATTAAAAGGATGTCGTTCTTTACATATCTGGATAAAATTCACAAGCTAACAAAGCAATCCTACAATTCATTATGAAAATCTGAGTTCACCTACTAGTGACAAAGTATCCACAGGCATCAGTCAACTTGATGTGTTATTAAAAGCTAAGGAAATGGCTATCCAAAATTATTCATAGCCTAAATAGAGGTGAGCTACAGCACCCCAAACTAGCTGTGTGTGAAATTTTCATCACCGTTGAATCAATTCTCCGCACCGAAGGTCAGAACCAAATGCCACCTATT
The DNA here is from genome assembly GCA_003991215.1 of Morbakka virulenta. Taxonomy (NCBI): domain Eukaryota; kingdom Metazoa; phylum Cnidaria; class Cubozoa; order Carybdeida; family Carukiidae; genus Morbakka; species Morbakka virulenta. The sequence continues at coordinate 233,766 of RDPX01000356.1, read as the reverse complement.
GATTCAAGGTCAATACTTAGTGAGTGCGAATCCGTGTTTTTACTCAAAAGTATTTTAATACCATTCAAGAGGATACTGTAGAGCTCTCATAGAAGATTCGTGTTCTTAAACGTTCCATTGCTCTTTACATCAAGATTCGCTGCCATAATCATGCAAAAAAGGGTTCCGAAAAAATATCGCAAGGATTCAAAAATTCAAGGAAAAAGAAAAGCATTTGAAAGGTAACTTGAAAGTAAAAACAATAAAAGTAAAACAAGCCATGAGGTGACATCCCAACGAAAGCGCTTTTCTACGGTGAACTCGCGGAAGGATCTCGTCCAGTCGGCCGTCGCATATTACGTATAAAGACACTTGCAAAAATGCGCTAAGATGTTTTCGATTAGTCGGTGTCTGGTAAAATTTGGTGACCAACAGATTGCAATGGAAAAGGTCGGTAAAAGTTGTCTGTGGAAAGGTTAACGAAAGAAGAGTCAAACGATACGAGAAACGAAGAGATTTGTTGCTGCATTGTAATTTATATTATCCAGGGTTTTTTTGTTTTGTTTTTTATTTACTTCATGAACATGTTTACCCGTTTCGGGTATAGGCGTGGTAGTAGTAGCTATGAGGTGGAAATGAAAATTATTCAACCTTCCCAGGAAGGAAACTATTCTTCTCAGTTTCTTTAAACGTTGAGTCATATGATACAGAAGAAACTCGATTACCTGACCACCAAGAATTGAGACTCTTCATCAGGAAGTTTTAAAGGAATTTCTCTTTTATAGATAGAAGGCAAGCCATACTACAGTAAATCCCTGCATATTACCCCCTAAAAAGAGAAATCCTATGCACCTGTTTATAACAAACCCTCACGAAGTTTTACAACGAACTTCATAATAGATTTTTCTTCTTTGTGTTCTTTGGTAGTTGCAAGCTCTTCTTTGGTAGGAGTTCAGAAGGTAAACTGCCAGGAACCAAATTCCATCCTCCATTCTTATCTCTAAGTAAAACAAGAAACTGACTTCAAATCTATGTGCGAAGTGAAGAATTCTCCTACTTGTTTAGAGTTCAAAATATACCTGATATCTTCCACATTGCCATTTTATTTGTTAAAAAGGGGTATAAAAGCAAAGTAAGAGGAATAATGTCATGATGAAACATGATGTCATGTCACACATTAAAATTATGACGAGAAAGTACTGTAAATGTGGCGCAACCAACACATATTTGCATCATTCAGACACTTTGCGGAAATATTATCTCAAGGTAGGAAAGGGTAAAAAACCTTCTCACCTTTGTATTGATTGACATTCTGTCCTGAAACAAACTGAACAAATAAACGCCTTTTAATGGATGAAACTTCAATCGGCTCTGTTTACTTTGACGATGAGTGGCTTCGACCAATCAGTGCCTTTTAGATTGAAACTTTTTCTTGTCTTTGTGCCTCCCCCAGTTCAAAATGCAACAATTTTCTCTGGTCATTTAGGATAAAATACAGTCCTGTTCTCGATACTAAGAAGCTTAACTGCCCTTAACTATGATGCAATGGTCCTTCAGTGAAAATGGGTTTATTATTGGTCCGAAAGTGAGAGGTGCACTACCAAACTGAGAACAATAGGAACATAACGTTGGCTTTCGTTAATGCCGCCTTCCAATCCAGCCTTTTTTATTATCTATGACTTTACCAATCTTTCAACTTCCATTTGAAGTGCATACAAAAGTGGCTTTTTCCTTTAAAAGACGATTAAATTAATTCAACCTTTTCAGTTGGTAGTTCAAGAAACCAAAATATGCCAGTGTGAATGTTTTGTTTAGAGATTGGTCAATTCTATTGTTTGAATGCATTGGATTATCTGTAGCAATTAATAACAAATAATGCCTTCAGGCTTGATAGTGGGCAAGGATACAGTTTAAACAAGCTTGGAGGGACAGCCATCTTGTCTGTGCAGGTGCACCTAGTGAGGTTCCACTTCAAAAACTGACTGAAACTCTAAGGCAGCTTGTAGTTTGGCTCATCTACTACAAAATGCAAAGATGTCTCTACAAAGTTCTAGACTTACGGGTAATTTTGAAACTACGTACAACGAAGCCAGGTGTATTAAGTGGCAAGAGCATTTAACATTCATAATATGTTCGTACTCTGATCGTGATAGGGATGAGACATGACATTAGAAGTATCAAATGAGTACCCAATTATATTTTCAGTTGGAATGAAATATTTCTGCTTTTCAGAGTTTATGTGTGGCATCTTTTCCGTCAGCGCACCATATCAAGGGAGAATAGTAAAATTTTGTCGCGGGTAAAGTATTCTTATGATTTGACAAAATATAAGGGTGAAGTATTCTTAATATATTCTTATATTTTAGTTTTTATAACAGCCGCTTGAAAATTCATTGAAATAATCACAAGGTCACAATTCGAACGTCAACATTCGAACGTCAACATTCGAACGTGACATTCTACTCGATGCCGTTGTTGAAAGTGTATGGTTTGTTATGAGAAAATTCTTTTCTCGTGAAGTTGTGTAAGAGAAGTGTTAAAGTACCAATGTGATGGCTACCCCAGTGAAGAAACAAAAAACTGACATTTTGGCTTCACAAAGTCAATCAAACATAGAGGAATTTTGTTTTTTAAAAAACCCTCTTATTTTACTATATTTTAAAGTTTTTAAAAAATGTGGGGTTTTTTGGACACCCGATATCTATCATGAAGTAGTTTCAGAAAGATTTCAGACTTGTCTTATTTTAATTGCCATAATATTTCTGTTTTACTAAAATTTTATTCTCATGAAACTCACCCAGGAAATATTTTTAAGATATTCTTACAAATTAGGCAATTTTCACCCTGATATTCTTATAGAAGCTATTCTTATATAAAGAAAAGCGCATCTTTGCTTTGGAATGACTCCGTATCAAATAAGAAGCCAAAAATAGGCAATTGGTTCGTTGTACTTCACTCAGTGGTTTCATCTATAATGATGCTTAACTTGTGTCCTGTTAAAGTTTTTACCATTTCTTTTACATGGACAACCTGTCTTATTACATATTTGCTTCTCTTTGCTTTCTTAATTTAACTTTGGTCATCGACAAACTGGACTTCAAAAGTGGCCAACCAGCTTCAAAAGCCATAGACAAAACACTTCATTAGGACATGATAGCATTCACCTGGTGTTGGAATAACAGTGACACTGACCTATGACTTTACTGACCTTCTGAAAGTATTGAACCTTGCCTCATGCAACAGACCTGTTGTAACATGTGGTACTTTTTCATTAAAACATTGAAAAATAGTAGAACACCATCCTGTCTTGGTTCTGGAGAAAAAACTAAGATAAATGGTGTATTTTATTATTAATTCTCAATGATTGTTATTTGCCCTTGTGCTGTACATTACTGCAAATTTTTCTCTTATGTGGTCGGTGTAGTTGATAATCTCATTGAAGAGTCCCTTGTAATCAGCAGGGCTACAGGAATTATTATAAATATGAAGTATGAAAATTTTCTATCAAGTGAAAATAAAAATAAAAGGGGCAAATAACTTTAATATTCTGCATGTCAGATAACAGGTAAACCACCCACCACCCTACTGCAAGGCAAGGCGTCGCCTGGTGGCAATCCTCCTTTAGTTGATGGAACCTCAGTGTGCAAGGAAAAATGACCTTGTTCTGAACGACGCTCCACATTTTCTTTCTTGACGTTTTTTAGCTTCTATGTTTATTCGTGTCCAGTCTGTCTTTCCAAAACATATGGTAGGATTTGACGAATTTTTTCATCCCAAATTGGGAAATCGCAACTGGAGCCTTTTCCCGGGCTGGCCGTCATTAACAAGTTGCATTTGTTGGGTGCAAAAGACTGCAGACGTAAGTAACGCAGAGCATCAACTTTTATAATGGAGTGTAAAATAAATAATCATGAAATCCTTTGTTTAATTAGGATTCAACTTGAAAGTAGTGCTGTGTGAGCTTCCTTAATTCAAAAAATAACTTTGTTTTGAGACGAACTTCAGCTGAGATCTTGATTAAGTGTAACAACATTGCAAGATCATCTTGAGAGACACGAAATAAACATATTGACTAAGGATTGTGATGATATGACTGAAGATATCAAAAAGTAGCAAGAAGAATTCACACGCAAACGCTTGTTTACATTTTCTGTCTTCCATTCAATTTTGTTTCCATGGTTTATTGAAAGAATAACGTCAGTGCCTAATTTTGTGTCGACCTTAGAAACGTTGAGAAGAAAATAATGAAAACGTTCATTCCGTCGACCTTTTGATTTTGTTAAGAAAATCACTCAAGACGAATTAAATTGTCCTGGAAAAACATCTTTCAATTTTTGTTTTCAATTGCAATTGGAGGTAGAAGAACATGAAAAACATTCAAATTTTTTGACGTCGACGTCAAACAGCAATCTGGTGGCGCTTTTGATTTGGAACGATCCCCGATGCTACGCGTGCAACATAAACGTTTCTCAAGGATCATGAAAGTTGGTAATAGGTATAGGTCAAATACAAACTTCAAAAACGCCATGTTGAAAGTTAAAAGCTTATGTCAAATTTTTGAAAGTAAAAGCTACAAACGCTAAGATTGAAAAACCTTCAGTCTATAACGCGAGACCAGCATTTTATTTATTTTATTTTATTACTGAGTAAAGAAGTGTCTATAAAAATAATTGAACATTACTGGGCAAATCAATCAATCAGTCCTGGTGCCTTGCCAGAATTCTGGCGTAGGCGGCAGTCATAACAGCCTTCTCTTGGCGTTTCTTCAGAGCCTGGGTGAGCACAGTGAGTCTCCAACCAGTTGCACGTTCTAATTATGCCCAGTACGTAGTCTTTGTCTTCCCCTTGATCTTTTTCCTTCCACACAGCCAGTCAGCACAACATCTTCAAGCCTCTCCTTCCTCATCACATGTCCTACAAACCTAATCTGCCTGTTTACGATAGTCTGTAATAAACATCTATTAGTCCCTGCCTTACGCAAAACGTCCACATTGGTTATCCTGTCTGTCCATGATAGCCTCACCATTCTCCTTAGAAACCACATTTCCATTGCTCTGATCCTCTCTTCCAGACTTTTAGTAATAGTCCCAACTCTCGCAACCATAAAAGTTAGGGTTGACCACACGCAGCATTTAAGTACCCTCATTCTAGTTTCATGGGTCACACTACTTGACCGTAGAACCTTCTCCAACTTTTTGAAGTTTGTTTTCGCAATGCCAATTCTTCTCTTTATTTACACCTCTGATCTCTTGTATGCTGAAACCAAACTATCCAAATAAACAAATTGTTCCTTTCTCCAGTTCTTGGCCCTTAATCAGGATCTTACATCTCGTCTCCTTCTTTTTCGAAAATGCCATCACAAATGACTTCTTTCTGTTTGTCTCCAAACCTTTCTTCTCGCTTTCTTCTACCACTATATCCACAATGCGTTGTGGTTTTTCTTCACTCTCTGCTATCAACGCTGTATCATCTGCAAATCTCTGATGTTGTTAACATTTATTCCACCAATAGATATTCCTTTCATGCCTTTAATGTTTCGCATGACCATTTCCGTGAAAAGTGAGAACAGGTCAGGAGACAGTACACAACCCTGTCTTGCTCCCCTCCATATTTCAACATACTCACTGACTTCGCCATTGAGTCTCATAGCTGCATTTTGTTCCCAGTATAAGTTTTTCAACAGCTCAATATCCTGTCCATCCAGATCTAATGCGTCCAAGATTTCAAACAAAGGCTCATGTCTAACTCGATCAAAGGCTTATACATAGTCAATGAAACAAACATGTACTTCTTTTTGCATACTACCTGCTTTCTCTGCTAATATTTTCAGTACGAAGATGGCATTTCGTGTGCCCTTATCGGCTGTGAAACCATACTGTTCTTTTGTTACCTCTCCAACTGTTCGACCCTGCAGCCTACCTGGAAAAACTCTATGAATCAGCATTGTTAGTTGGCTCATTAACCTGATTGTTCTGAAAAACTCACATTTCGTAGCCCCCGTTTTCTTAGGCAGCGTAATAAAGATACATATGCACATCATCTCCGGAAAATGACCTTCCTAACAGATTTTATTTGCTAATCTTGTTTTGTTCTATTCCAAACTCTTCTAGTGCCAAGATCGTTTCTGCCACAACCCCATCCGGGCCCCCAGCTTTACCTCTTTTCATGTTCTTTACAGCTTTTGTTATTTCCACTTTCAAAATCGGGTTGGCTCCTTGTTTCTGGGAATAATTTCTTTCTCTGTTATCAGCAAACAACTCTTCTATATGCTCTTTCCATCAACGTAACATTTTCTCTTGATTAACCAAAATACTTTTATCCTTTGCTTTAATGCAGCTAGGTGTAACGCTCTTTTCACTTGAGATTACCCGTCGCACCATGTCATGCAAATTCTGTGGGTTGGTCTTTTCTATTCGTTCCAGTTCTTCTCACTGTTTCATATATATATATACACACTCCTTTGCTTGCCGACATCTTATACGCACCTCCCTGTTTAGTCTGTCGTATTCTTCTGACCATCTCTTTACTGTTCTACGCTTTTCCATTAGTTCTAAAATCTCGTCCGTCACCCATTCTTCATTCTTCCTTCTTCCTTTGTGTTAGATGAGGTATGCTTTCTTCAGTAGCTTTACTAATTGCCGAACAAATTTGTTCATAGTCATTTTTTGCTCTGTTGTTCTCCTTAACATTTTTAGTTTTAACGTCATTTTTCCCCAGTAAGTGGGGCTCAGACGATGCCCTTCACAGGGACTTGGATTTGGCAGTAAGGAATTTCTTGGCCGGATGCCCTTCCTGACGCCAACAAATGGCTTTTTCTTTTGTGAATTTCCAAAGTCGCACGCTCGGGGAATCAAACCTGGAATCCTTGGTGACGGTGCTCCTCATTAAAGACTAGTCTATTATTATGTAAACTGTCTATAACGAAAAGATAAATCGTCTAAGAACAACATCAAGGAAAATACAAAGATGTAGAACCCCGGTAATACTTGCTCGCGCTTAAAAAGAGGTGAGAATAATACTTTGCAAAATGGCACAACCAGGATAAATCTACCTCTATGAATCATTGTCAACAACAACTTATCTTAATGGTCATTAAAAGTCAAAATGCAAGTAAAAATGATATGATGAAGTAGCATACTTGGTACTAGCCTAAACGCTGCTTCCAGAATATCAGGCCTAATTTTAAAGGGCAGACATCATGAGCCAAAAAACACAGGCAGTCAGAAGATAAAGAAATAGTTACGATTTTTGAGTTAAAAACATTTGATGAACAGTTTTAATCTTGTAAATTTGAACTTTATGGGCTCGGAGGAAACCACAGATGTAAGAGCTTTCTCATGTCATGAGTCGTAAGCCTTTTGTGACCTACGTTTCGAGCGATACTTTTCCCATCGTCAGCCCGACCATGCACAATAACTAGTGTTTTTATCTTTTATTTATTATCACCGAGACCTCGGAGTGATATTGCCCTAAAAACTAATTCTGGTCACGACAAGAACACATGGCGACAAAAACCAAAATAAAAATTTAAGATCCATATTTTTTTATTCATTTATAATATAAAAGGGGGAAATATTTGTCACCGCAACAGTGAAACAAAATGTATCCTTTTATTCATCTGGAAAAGTCTCAGTAAGAACTTGAAATGACAATAATTATTACAAAGTTTGAATGAGATTTTAACCCTTGCGATAAGAGCAAATGTCCTTTTGAACAGCGAGATTAAACATGCTGCAAAGTAAACTACAGCCATTAACAAAAAGTCCATAGAACTCCTTACAAACACATATGACAACTTAACTCCAGCAATAAGGACTGGTGTAGGCAACACAAGCAAAGTAAGAATCCTTAAAGATATGAAGCAGGGAGACACCCTTTCTCCAATACTGTTTTATGTTGCGATTGCATCTGTTTTGCCGAAAGTAGAAGAGAACTGTAACTCTGGCTTTTTCATAGATGATTACAAAATATCTGACCTGAGTTATGCAGATGATATGGCAGGAATAAGCAGCTCATTAGAGGTTTTACAGAACTATCTTGATGCCTTCACCAGATATGCACGAGGAGTGGGACTGTGTCAACATCATCAAGACAAAGTTATTGTCTACTGAAAAGAATCAACAAAGTAGCAATTCAACCATATATGGAAGAAGTATTGATGGGGTTGCAGAATTTATCAACCTTAGACACAAGTTGTCACGTTCAAATGATGGAACTGTTGTTGTTACCAACAGAATTAGCTTGAGTTGGGCAGCTTTTGAAAGGAACACGATACTATTGACATCAAGAAGAGAGACTATTCATATCAAGAAAAGAGTTTACGATACCTACATTCTTCCAGTTGTTTTATATGGACTTGACTGTCAACTGGACCTCATTGTTATGTAAGAAAATTGAGACATTTCAAAACAATATGATGAGGATTATGGCAAATAAGACACTCTTTGATAAAGTAAAGATAGATGATCTGAGAGAAACAACAGGATTGAAACAGCTGATATGTACAGTCAAAAGTAGAGGTTTAAAGTTATATGGGCATATAGACACTCTCAAAAAGGTCTTTCAATAATATATGTGGAAGAAATGATTTCAGGAAAAAGGAGTAGATGCCACTCAAAAACTCGTTGAATGCACAATATAGGGAAATTATCTGGTCTCCCATTCAAGAATTAAATGAATCCAGGAGAAACAAGGAGCATAAGCCATGTTTGTGCGTAATGTGCCTCAGGCGTAGGAAACGTATAATGATAAATTAAAAGGATAAGAAATACGTCCTGATTTAAAAAGCTGAACTATTGCAAAGTAAAACACAGCGCCATCAGAAAATCATTGTTATTTGAAATATAACACGATATGGACAAGACTCCTGGTCATTGTGATATAGACAGTAAAAATACAGAATGTCTTTAATCTGAGTAGTCAGGTCTTAACAAACATTTCTGTGCTAAACCTAAAATAACAAAATATACATAACAATAATGTCACTAAAAGAACACGACCAAAGTATATGGGCATATAAAACGCTCCCAAAAAGGTCTTTCAAAAATAAGTGTGGAAGAAATGATCCCAGGAAAAAGGAGTAGATGCCACCCATCAACCCGTTGGATAGACAATATAAGGAAATGGTCTGGTCTCACCATTCAAGAATGAAATGAACCCAAAAGAAACACTTGGAACAGGCGGATGAAACTTAAAATAGTATAGTAAAGGGTTTTCAGTGTCTTGAGTGTGCATTAAACTCTATACTTGGAATACTACATTATATTTTATTAGAAATAACCGACAAATTATTGTTTACGCGTGAGTTTTTCGTCTTCTCATCAAGGTTCATAGGGCGCCGATTGACGACAGATCATTAGAACTCAGATAGAAAGTTTGTATTCCCATAAGGAAAGGACGACAATATTAAATTGTATTTTTGTCTTTCTCGTCAAGGTTCATGGGGCGCTGATTGACAACAGATCTTTAGAACTGAGATAGAAAGTTTGTATTCCCATAAGGAAAGGACGACAAAGTAATACAGAGGCTTAAAAATACTCGTTCTCCTAAGCTATTCAAACTTTAAATACCTCTCTGTGAGATAAATCTGGAGCCAGTGGAGCACATCTGGGCTAGCTACTTCTGTTTGCAAATACAGCTTCTCTTCTTTGTTTCAAGCTGTTCTTCTGTCACCATGAAAGAAGTCGATCTCGTCGTCCATGTGATTTCGAATCTGGTTCATCGTCGATTTGAAGAATCTTTTGGAAGTTGTGCCCCCCCTGTCCCCTTCCCCCGCGGTGGTAGGTGAAGGTTTATTGTTTCTGGTTTCTTTCCAAACTGATTTGCCTTGCTTCTGGGTTGCTGGTGCTTTACAGTGTCGTCCTTACGGGTGCGTATGGGTGGACACAAGGAGTAATCCTGTTTGTGGTAAGATAACAACTGTTGGCTCTATCTCACCCATGAAAAACCAACCAGGAAATGTACGTCTTCGAAGCCCTTTAGTTGAGAGAGATATTCCCGGTGCAACCTATTCACTTGGTCATAGATACATACTGTAGGATGGGCGTTGCTGTGGGTTATAGATATTCACTTGTTCGGTGGTAAGGGGAGGTTTGTTTCCCGTTTCATGGGGCCTGATCGAGCTTACGGGATGGTCTTCCAATCTGCTTCCGGCAGCTTACACAATAACAACAACAACTGCTTCTCTTCCTGTTTAATTATCACCCATTTGCTGGTTTTATCTAGCAAATAACCGTTTTCCGCTATTTCGCTTGCATTTTAAATGAACGTTCTGTTTACACTCGAAAAAAACACAAGTAGTGCTCAGTTCTTTCTAATCCGCTTATCGTAACTGTTGAAAAAACCCCACGTTATGACGTACTTGTGGGAGATATTTAACCTTTTTTTTATCAGTTCTCAATTGATTAAATATAAGATAACACCTTAGAAATTATGTTTGCGCATTTACCTCATAAAATGTGTACAAAGGTATTCTGTTTTGCTTAAGTATTAAAACAATGCAAAAGTGACAAGTTGTGTGTATTAGTGACGTTTTCATTCGTTAGGTGCTTAAATATGGTAAAGCTGTATTTGTATAATAAATGTCCAAGTAAGAGTTCTTAAATCGGACGAATCAGCAAATTGAAGAGTTCTAAAGTGATAACCAAAGTCAATGGATTATTCATTGGAGTTTTACTGAATTCATCCTGGAAACAGTGTTTGGAGTTAAAGGATCACAGTGTGCTCTTTTTATTAAATCAACAATTGCTTGTACTAGTATATTATCGAATGAGGACATAGAAATCCTAACACCAACATCTAGCGAGGAAACTTTTCTTCTCATGCTGGAAGAACTCTGGATAAAAGCTCTGAAGCCAAATATTAACACCAAGGATGAGTACCAGAGTAGGACGCTGACAATCAAGATCTAGTTGATGTTAGCTACTGCTGACCACGGTGCATTCTTGATTATAGACTTGGGTGATGGTTTTTCTCTCATTGTAGTCATATAAGTGAGTAGTTGTTTGGTCTGATGATATGTGAAATAGACGAAAATATTTACTGAATTGTTGGTCTCATGACTTCACAACAATTGATATTCGTATTTCAAAACCTGGAAATAATTTTGAAGCATTAGCAAATAACGCCATTTGATTCCAAAACTACCACATCGCCAAATATAAAACAACAGCCAGTTAATAAATATAGTGTTGTTAAATGCAGGCGTAATAAATAAAAAGAAAACCAATAAAATAACTAAGTGAGGTGAGCTCCAACCTCCCCTTCTCACAACCAAGGCCACCTACAAACTTTATCTGACAGTTCCGTAGCGGTAGTAATAACAGATTAAAACTACTAACTACTCGTACAACGGTAATGTACAATAAACAAGACCTACGCGTTCTCAGTAGAACAACTAGTTAACATACACAGTAGTATAGGCCTACTCAGTAGTACAAATAAACTAAATGAACGAACAGTAAAACAACTAGTTAACGTACACAGTACTACACTAGTTAAACGTACACAGTTGTACAAATAATCAAACAGAATAAAGCGCTTTCCTCAAGTCCACTGAAAAGCACGTCTTGCCAACACCAGGGCGTGTAGACTTCTGTTTGATTCAGGCAGCAGCGATACGCGCCTGCACATCTTTCAGAGCATCAAGATGGCGGCAATGCTACATCGAGATGACAGCTCACGGAGAATCTCACAACATATAGGTATATATGTTCACTGATAAAGGTATCGAAAGGTAAATATATTTGGTCTATTTCTGTTTGTGCGTATGAATACTTACATTTACATTTAGGTTCATAACAATGCGAGTTGATAAGATGGAGTGTAAATGTCAAAAAAAAATTGTCAAATCTCAAGTGAAATGTTAGTAATTAAAACCAAATAAATTTACGTTCTTTCAAATGGGGTCAGTTACATATCATGATTTCTGCCTCTCACATCTCATTGTCGACAAGTTATCTGTTTTCGATGTATATACCTCATTAGAAACTTGGTTTTAACGTCATATTTCTCCAATAAGTGGAACTCAGACGGTGCCATTCACAGTGAGGAATTTCTTGGCCAGATGTCCTTCTTGACGCCAACCAAAGGCTTTTTCTTTTGTGAATTTCCAAAGACGCCCGCTCGGGGAATCGAACCCGGAATTTTTGGCTACGGTGCAGTTGCACTAACCATTAAGCCATGGCTTCTCTCCTCCTCACCTCACGGCTCCTCTTCCATATTATTCCGAGGGGGGGGGGGGATTAGCTGTACTTACAAACAAACAATGCAAAAGTTCCCTCCTCTTGGTATCCCATTTGCAGTAATGAAGACATTTGCTTGCTCATACTCTTATGTAATCATTGTTTTAATTGTTAAGCAAACCGTTGACGATTCGGAATGTTTCGAATTTCTATATTCCTACGACTCATCACGGTTGACACACGATTAAAGACTCAGATTGAAAAATAAACCCTCCACCTTGTCCAAACATTTTTACAAAACATCGTCCTTTGAGTCCTTTTTCAAAATATCCTCTGATTTTTTTGGCTTTTTAATAGTTAAGAACCTTACAAGGCATAATACTACCAGGTTATGGAACTGTAAAGATATGACGGGGGAAAAAGTAAAGAGAAAAGGAGAAGGGTAAGTCAAGAGATAAGAGTTAACCTTATGGCGTAAAAATATCTAAAAGAAAACAAATTGATTGCAGTACCTTTCAATAGTACTTCATCCAAGGCCGGATGGAAGGTTTATTAAGATACATAATGGCCTCAGTTGTAAGGTAATATCTACAGCGATAAAAAGAGGCAACCTTTTTAGAAGCATGTTTGCCAATAGATCAAATATATAAGAATCCCAAGAAAGATCTGGAGAAAATTACAAATCAAGGATTCTCGTTGATAAACATTCCTCAAGAGCGGAAACAATCTCACTCGGGTTAATATCATTAATATGGCCTTGTCGAAGCATGGGGGCCTTACCTAAGAACAATTTCGAATTTTTTTTGTTTTGTATTTTTAACTATATTACATTTACGTTTGCTTCAATAGTCATCGAAGACAATGTACCGTTAGTACAGTCCCTCAAATAATAACACGGCGCCTGTGATCAATAATCGCGCAACTCTTTAGTTTAGTATATTGGAAGATATTATTTGCATCCTCAGACTGGATGGCACACTCACCATAATAAAAATCATTTTTGTAACTGTGTAATAGGCTTCCAATATGTTGTAGACCATACCCATTGTTTTCCACAAACCTTACCAAAAGAAAAGTGCACCACATTTTTGGTGTCACAATTACTGGCTGCTCTGACTGCATACCATCTACCAGTTGCTTTGGAAATAATGCAGGGTGTTTCTGTGACGTAATTTTCTTATGAATCACAAAGTTGCTTGCTAGAGTTTAAGTAAATCTTGCTCACAATTTTCTATAATCAGATTATAGAATACGATATAGAACACGTTCTATATAAGGGATCAATGTTTTCATTTGCAGAAAGGAGTCTTCAAGGGTACTGTTGCTCATCTATTTTGTAAAAACGTTTTAGTTTGCTGGGCTTTATGGCGTTGTATGAACCAGAAGCAGGCATTGAAACACTGTACCGAAAGCCATTTTTACGTCGCCCTGACTAATTTGGTTTTGGAGAAGATTTCGTTTTGTTTGCAAAAAAAACCCCTGAACTTGTACTTTGTGGCGGTAAAACGTGGATGTTAAGAAAAGACGATTGAGTTTGGTATCCAACTTAAGTGAAGATGCTTTTTGTTACACCGAATCCGTAAAATTTGGCGAGTTGGATATTTGAACTGAATACATAAACCTCTTTAAAGCCTTATTTGTGAGAAACGAAGAGGTATACTTTTTTTGGTGCATTTAAAAATCTTGAGCAGCTGTTGATCCTCGTGGCGTTTCGTTAAGAGAATGTAATTCAAAATGTGGGTTTTAAGGTAAAGAGTACCACCATGGGTTAGTGTACCGGTTTTTCGTCGCCTTGACAAAATCCGTGTTGGAGAGGATTTCGTGGGTATTCAGGAAAGGAGTATAACCATCGTCTAGTGTACCAGTTTGTACTAGGTCTTCGGAAATGATATATTCAAAAGAAGCTGCTACAAGTGCCTCTAGGAAATCTGGATACTGTATTATCTACTCCAAGAAGGTTTAAAGCCACAAACGTATGATGCAAACGATACCAGAGCGACATGGGACATTGGCTCACGCTATGATGCAAACGATACCAGAGTGAGATGGGACATTGGCTCACGCTATGATGCAAACGATACCAGAGCGAAATGGGGCATTGGCTCACGCTATGATGCAAACGATACCAGAGCGAGATGGGACATTGGCTCACGCTATGATGCAAACGATACCAGAGTGAGATGGGACATTGGCTCACGCTATGATGCAAACGATACCAGAGCGAAATGGGACATTGGCTCACGCTATGATGCAAACGATACCAGAGCGAGATGGGACATTGGCTCACGCTATGATGCAAACGATACCAGAGCGAAATGGG
>RDPX01000356.1:200886-217337 GCA_003991215.1 Morbakka virulenta | reverse complement strand
GTCCTAGAGAGACGAAACAACTTGCAAATGATGCAGCACGCCAAGAGCTTTCCAATGGTGCCAAACTCGAGGCAATAGGATGGCCCTGTAAATGGCATTTGACTGCGGTCACAAATGGTGCAAGAGAGGCTGGGGCTCGCCCCCTTGGTCTGTTCTTCATCAGTATCGCTTCTCGGCCTTTTGGCTAAGATCAAGTGTAGAGCTCTGGTCTCTCCTTGGTCGGGTCTACAGCTATAGGGCCCAACCACACAGGACCGGTCGTCTTGAGGTGCTTGAGCTTTGGCTGATGACCAACTCAGAAGGAAGGACCTTCCTACGGAGGGTCCTGGAAGGGCGATCCGTATGTCTTGCATTTTATGGTGTCTTGCACGCTTTCTGTCCCTCTTTTTCTTGATCTGCTCCTTCCGTTCGGGTCTTTCATAGATGGATATCTGTGAAAGACAAAATGGGCCCACTGTTTACCAGGGGTTCCATCAATGAAAGACCCAAAGCCAATCCCTTGGAAAGAAGCTGTTAAACTTTACCATGCGACAAACGTTGATTTTGCAGAAAACGTCTATTTGGATTACCCACCTTCTGAGAAAAATAATAGCGTACGTGCAGAAGAGGTTTATTTAATGTAAAAGACGACGGGGGTCATCCATTTATTACATTTGCATGAAATTGGCCATTTTTCCCTCCTCCCCATCCCGTGCGAACGTACGTTACACTTTTTTTGACCGTCGTTGGTAGTTGCCACTTCGATAAATAAGTTAAAAATTGTCATTGATTCTTCTTTTTTAGAAGCTCATGTGCTTAAATTCGAAAAGTAAAAAATTGACGCCTGACTATTGTTGTGTGCAATGAAAGCAATTATAATTAGATACAAGCCGAATACAAACGAAAGTAATTCCAGATAAACAAACAATAAACGTGTGAAAACACATGAGAATAATTACACCTGCCCAAGTGTCTTTCGCTTTCACTACTTTGTGAAAACTGTAAGGAAAAAATTTTTGTATGTAAACGTTCTCATCTTGTGAACCCCACCCCCCTGTTCGCTTTTGTTCGCTTTTTAGGATACTCCCTCCCCCCATCAGTGCGAATGTAATAAATGGATGGCCCCACGCAAAACAAAAAATACCTTGGTAACCAAATTTCTGCTGCTTCTAGATTGCTTGGCTTATGGTCCAGCTTTCACATCCATACATTACGATAAACCACACATAGCACTTCAAAATTCTTTTTTTTAGTATTCAAACTAACTTTCTTGCTTTTTAAAACCTGTATTCGATCTTTAAATGCTTCTTTTGCAATTCCTATACGTTTCCTTATCTCTGCCTCTCTCCTGCCCTCACTCCCTGAGATGCTGCCATAATTGACAAAGCTCTGTGCCTGTTTATTATCACTCCCTCTCGACTTTAAATCACATTTTAGCGTTCTTTGTTTCTTTAAAATGACCATTCTGCATTGTCTAAAACCTACCAAGTGTTATTTTCTAATGCATGAAGCTAACTTCCTTGGATTCGCATCCCAGCAGACGGACCTTCCCCTGACCGTAAAAAACCTGAAGCAGTTGAAAGTTCTCCAAGACCAAATGATTCGACAGAATTGAGCGGGTTTCTGGGTATGGCAATATTGAGTTTGATGGGAGCATGCATTATGCGAAAGTGTTTAATGAGCTGAAAGAACAACAAGTGCCAAGTACAGTCAACCTTCAATTTACCCTGTACAGTGATACAAGTGATACAAGTGATTTTAGCGTAGGTGTAGTTTTAGCATAGTGATTAAGTGACAGATAAAAAGCTACATCGTCACATCAAGCGTTTTCCTCTGCAGAGAAGAAATGGACAGTTACAAGAAAAAAGGTCAAAACCTCTGCGTTGGTGTTCTAGTGACAATCTTTACGAATCATAAGATTTTGAAATGATTATAAAAGGTTAAGCATCCCAAAGTGAAATTGGCCTCCTGAATCTTAAAGCTTAAGCAATATTATGATGGTGTTGCATACCGTTTAAACTCTCTAATGCACCATGCAGACGCGTTCCTCAGAGCTTCTGTAGCGGGTATTAGAACTTCAAGCTGGTCGAGGTACAAACTGCATGGCTCTCAGAACTCAGAATTCTGAGGTAGATCAAGAAGTTTTTATAGCTAATCGTCTCTGGAATCCTAAAATTCGTGACTTGCATACTGTTGAGCTGAACTTTTAGCTGAAAAAGAATTCAATAAAGAACAGAAAAAAAGACACGTTGCTGTAATGTTATTATTGTATTTTATTAATATGGTTTATTATTACATTTATTTACTGTTTGTTTTGGGGGCATCGGAGGGTGGAGGAGTAAGGATTAGGACCAGGGAGCCTGGGTCGGAATGTACTGATGTTGACGCTGGCAGGAGAAAGGAAGAAAACAAGGTTCCATGATTTAATGATTGCTTGATGACATTGTTAATTATGTATAGCACATTGCGATTTATGTAAGGTTGGGAAATAAAACGTCAGTTTTTGTTTTCGTCATTGTATGTCTTTGGGCTACGTTGGGTTCATTACACTAGCTTATCATTCTTGCCTGACGAATGACCTAACACATTGTCAAAATTATTTATATAGAAATGTATATTTGTGTAATTTTGTGAATCTGTATCAAAAAGTGATCAATGCATATAGCAGAGCAATATATATACATAAGGTAAAACATATATATATATATATAAGTGTGTGTGTGTAATCTCAATCCAAGAACCTCTGTCCCGTTTTGAATATCAATGAAAAACGACAACTATCGTATTTCTTGAAATATTTCGTAATTTACTGTTACTTCATCATACACACACACATATATATATATATATATATATATATATATATATATATATATAAAGCTTTTGATTCGGTTATCTGTATTAAAGTGCTCAATACATAAATGCAGAGCGTAATATAAGATATGATAAGTTGGAAAGAATCAAAAAACTANATTTCCTGAAGAGTGAATAAAATCACGAAACAGGCTTGTCGAAATGGACTGTGTAGTTTTTTTATTCTTTCCAATTTATCATATCTTATATATATATGTGTGTGTGTGTGTGTGTGTGCGTGTGTGTATGTGTATGCATGTGTGTTACGTTACCATTATTTCGACTGTACAGACGAATGTAGCAAGTAGTGTACTCTGGTGTTCTTATATATTTTTCCCTTATCCTATGCATATATAGCAAAGTACTTTTAAAAACTTGGAAAATGAAAAAATTAGACTTCACAATGACTCAGCTTCTATCCATAATTTCTCCTCTGGCTGACCAGATCGTGACCTTATATGTAACTGATTATTCGTTATGTGTGTTGACGCTTTTCATTTGTAAGTAAGCTGACACTAAAACCCTTGTTTGTGTAGATTTTCAACAGCAATATCTATGGATATTTGGCCAAGTGTTATTAATAAAATCCTGAAACTGAGCATTGTTCGTTTTATTCTCAAGGCTGATGTCGAGTGAAAATGGAAAGATAAATGCCTTTCATATTTCTCTATTGTCTGCCTTGCAGGAAATCAAGAGCTTTTTTAATTCACGAATGTTATCTGTCATTGATATTAGGCAAAAATGAAGTGATAATAATCGTTGAAGATCAGGTACACTGTAACAGAAGACGTCTGAAAACAATCACATTTGAAAAAAATAAACGGATATATTGAGAATCAAGGATTTTCATGAGACACCATTTCAATGTTTGCATTTTGAAGGTTTTTGCTGCACTGTATTCTTTGTTAAAATATACTCGAGAAAGATTCGCTGCTTTCTTACAATGTCATAACACCGCCACAAAAAGTTACTTGAAAGTAATAAGAAATGACAGTTTAAGATGAATATTTGACTTGGGATTAAAGATTGCATTGAAGAGAAAAGCAAGTTTCTGGATTAGAATTCCAGAGTCGAGAGGTGCGAAGAAAAAACTGTTGCTCTGTAACGTTTAACGACAATAATGAGATTTTTACTGTAAGCTTGTTAGTTGCCTGCATACAGCCCTAGCTAATACGGGATTATTTTTCTATTCTAGCTGACAAATAAATGTTTTTGCAAGCGACCCACCACAGCCACAGATAACTTGTTAGTTAACCATATCTTCTCAGAATGCCTGCGATCTGTTTCATTCAAATATGAATTGCCTTTAAATTAGACAATCTATAAATGACTAAATATGTCCTTATACCTTAATACTTCTTGATTTAATTATTATTCGTCTTTTCCCCCAATTGTAAGCACCTGTAGTGCCTCGCTAGTGAGCAACAGGCGTTTGGGGCGTTGGGGGAGGTAAGATGCCCTTCATAATGTCTATCAATAGGCTTTTGCAAGCTTTGATAAAATATTCCCGTTGGGTTACGTCCCGAATATATACTTTTAATTGTAAACATCGATGTCTATATTACTCCTATTAAGTATTGCTATTGCGTTCAAGTAAATAAGTTTCCCAGTGGGGTCGTAAGGGGCATGGAGTGCTCGGCCTATCCCGTTTGGGATTGCTGGAGCAGACTAGCCTCAGGGCGCACGGTGAACTCAAGTAGCCTGTCTTTGACCCACTCTGTGGCCAAGTCAACCTCACCTCCCCGTGGTGCGCCCTGGAAACGGTTTCCGTGAGGATTCCGGCTAACGAGGCTCTGGTGGAAGGAAGGAGAAGTAGAGGCAGGCAGAGGTTACGGTGGAAAGATTCAGTGGAAAGGGGTATGACGCAAGTTGGAGAAGAAGATGTCGAGCGGCCGACCCGACGTAACGCTGGAAAAGACCGAATGAAGAAGAAGAAGATTGCGATTGTGAAGGTGGAATATACCTCGATAGTTAACTGCCAACAATCCTTTTGATTAACTGAAAAATATATCCTTAACGATTGACCAATAACACACTGACAAATACCAGTAGCTCTCACCCTACATATATATATATGCTTTTAAACCTGCATAAAAGCGAATCCGAACCCATGCATACGGCTTAGCTACCAACCGAGCTGACAATGCCACGTTCTCGTTGATAGCTCAATTGGTAGAAGCACAGTTACCGTACAGGCACCGAAGGGCGTCAGGAGTAATTTTGGGTGGCTGGGGCAGCATTACCAAAAGGAAATTTGCAAATTATAGCAGTTACTGTGTGACTGCAAAATTTTTGTTGAGGAGTGGTAGCTTTTTTATTGAGGTATGGAAATGATTTACAACCTCTAACACAGTCAATATCTGTGGTCTTACAAAACACTTAAAACACAAACCTCCCTTTTGTTTGTTTTCTCTGATATCAGGCTTTTTGAAAATTTTCAACAGGTTATCTGGGTCACTTGGAACAATCTTAATACTTCACACACACACAAATTCACTTCTCAAGCTTTTTATCGTGCTGGCAAAAGGTGTAATACTTCGCAATCAGTCATCAGATATAGTCAATTATTGGCGGTGAAACACTCAAAATATGACTAGATGGTTGGAAAATGAACTCGTATTTCAATTTGTGAGCATACTGAATTCTATAAATATTTGATAACTCAAGTTTTACCAAATTAAATCGTCATGTAAATTCTGAATTAATATTTAAGAGTTATGCTATTCTCCTATCTTAGGTCCTTTTTATCACTTGATGGGCAACCTACACCTTGGCGAAAAAGACCTAAATATTTAGTGAAAGTAAAAAAAGTAGTGTGGTTGAAAATAGAAGAGAAGATTGGGAAGAGTGAGAGAACAAACCAAATGCTGACCAACAGAATTAATTACATCTGCCAAGTATTCTCTCTGGCAATCTAAATAAAAATGGTAAGACTGTTTGGGGATACCAAAATATTTGATTCTCACTTTTGAAAGTTAGATTTCCTTTCAAGTTGGTCTGCTTACTCTCTCAAAATGTGTCAGTCAACAGAAATTATACGAAAATAAGTTAGATCAATTGTTCAAATTTTGATTTTTGCTAATATTTAACAAGGTTCAAAATAATTCTCTTTGGCATTTCTTGATCGATACAAAAAGTAATATTTACAAGTACATTAGCTAAATTCTATTAAATTTTCACCTGCCAAATTCTTTTTTACAGCTGCCATCTTAAGACATGATCAAGTAGAAACCAATGTGCGATGTTCAAATGGTTTTAAAGATGACTGTGAAAATAATTTGGAACAAAAAGGTATTTGGATAAAATAGGATTTGGTGTTAAAATGAAAGAGGACGTTAGAACTAAAGCTGTAATAAAGCGAATCCGAACAAATGCATCCGGCTTACCTACTAACCGAGCTGACGACGCCACGTTCTCGCTGATAGCTAATCTCCATTCTGTTTGTTTTCTCTAAAATCAGGAATTTTTAAAAATTAGTTAGATTGTAATATTAATCGCAAGATTTACTGCTTCAGTTGCGCTGCAGTAAGATACCGGGGACAGCTGCCATACTGCCTTTGTGCTCCCAACAGCCCTGTAAGCCCCGCCACAAATCCAATTTTGCGCTACTTACATTTTATACTTTCCAAACTGTTGTCCATAATACCCATAGCAACCCCCCCCCAACCCTTTAAGGTATCTTGTAACGCAGTAAACTCATCTCTACAATACGTTTTAACACTTTTTTATTACAATCGAGTTTCCTTTTCCAGGTTTATATTTGGATCTATAGCAATAAGTGTGTCCAAATGTTTACTATAACGCAAAGAGTTATATCTTCCATACAGATGATTTAAATGTGTTTCGTGTGTTGTCGTCCATAAGCCTGTAAGTCTTCTTTTCACAGTTGTCCTATAGAATCCATGAACAGAGCCATAGATAAGTGGGTTTAAACAACTATTCAACCAAAGGAGAATATGACTGAATTTGACTATTGTATTAAGTACACTAGACTGGTCGATATTCCCAAAATCCATTACAAAGAAGCAGATTTTGGCTGGCAGATAACAGATAGCAAAGCTAGTCACCAAAAGCGCTACAGAAGTTAAAAATCGACGATGCAATCCGGAATCTTCAAGAATAGTGGAATTAGATTGAGTTTTGAGTCTGATAACTATCCTGAAATACAAAACGCTTATTAATATCAATGGAAAAAGATAATCGAAGATAAAAATTGCAGTAGTATATACCTGTCTGTGCTGTATGGTGGGCCATCTTTCACGACACTGAAAGAGAGGCTGCTCTCTGTCATATTGGTAGGCATACAAAGAAGGTGAACTAATTAATATTCCCCATATCCATATACCTGCTATCTTAATTGTAACTCCTTTGGCACTTGCACGTGGTTTTAATGGATAGACGATTGCCTGATGACGATCAAATGTGATGACACCTAATGTTCCGATGCTTGTAGTTACAACTGCAACTTGGAGCGTTGGCATCACTTTGCACATTAACGATCCAAGGGGCCATTGTTGATATTCAAAGTATGAAACCGTTAAGGGTATGCATATAATTGCAACTAATATATCTGCTACGCTCAAATTGATTAGGTAACAGCCATAATAGTAATTTTTTATTCCAAGTAATTCTTTTCTTTGAGACAAAAAATAAATAGCAACAATATTCCCAAGCAAGGTAAAAACAAATATAACGCCTGTAAGACTGAGTCGAAAAACAGTAATTACTCGAGATTCATTAAAATCGCCTTCGAAATGGGTACTGTTGTTACTGTTCATTGGTCTTCTCGAGTTCAGTTTAGTTAAATGCACTGCAAAAGATAAACAGGTATATTAAATCTTGGCTTGCCATGATTTCACCATTTCACTGTGGTTATTCTAAATCTCCTTTTTGTGTTTAGATGTTACCAAATCCAACGATTTTTCAAGCCTTTAATCCTATTACAAGATATGACTCCTTTCGATAATGGTCTTGTCCAAATCCACAATAAAAGATGCAAACATTAGCAAAGAATCTACAATCTTGCCACGTTGTTGTAAAACCACATCAGTGATCACAACTTGGCAATGAAACTGCCTTAAAACACCAACAAAACTAAGGCGACAAGCACAAAAGTAAGCATGGATTAAGTAGCAGGAAAAAAGTCCAGAATTTCAAATCTACAAAAATGAGTCGACACTGGCAGGTTATCCCTTTCACCTGCGAAGATGCATATACATCTGCATTCAGATAATATTCATAACCAGTTTTTTCAAATTATCGTTCCTAAAGTATTCTATGCTGCAAGTGGTTTATTTTTCCTTCGGGAAATCTTACTATCTTGCTTTAAACGTCAGAGTTTAATCTGAAAAGATAAAAAGGTCATAAACGTAATTCCCAACACTTCAGGCAGTTGAGGAAATATCTTCAAAGTCAAAAAATTAACCCTCACACAAAAGCATCTATTAATCAATAACCTCCTATTATAACATCTAACAATGTACAATTTATGTGAATAATCCTGATTCCTGCAGGGGGTTCACCAAACATGACCTACGAAAAACGTAATCAAAAAGAAATAATCAGAATAACTTTGACGAATTACGCGGAAATGTATCAGTCAACAGCCCAAAAAATCCATTGTTTCCTGTTTGGTGTTCTGCTTTTTAACAAAGGGGATCAACAGCCGTACTTTTGCATTTTCACTTCACTGCTTCTGGCGAAATTCAACACTTACAGCGGGGTACAGACTCTTTTCAACAAAACAATATATTTTCAAGACGAGAAAAGGGTGGAACGGAATATGAACAATTTCCTGGCATTTCTTTCTCCTTTCCTTCACAGTCCTAATGACTTCCAAACTGACAAAGCCACCATGTGCGTCGATCCAAAATTTGACTCAGTTATTAATATGTTGTTTTGTTTGACATTCAGTCTTCAGACCGCTATATTTATGTGGTTAAATATAAGTCTTGAATCAAGTTGAATCAATCTTGAATGAGTCAAGTCTTGAATGGTATTGATTTGGTGATGATTTGGTATTGCTAAATTGGTCTAAAATTATAAACCAAGAGCCTAATGGGCAACCCTTCAAATGACAATGTTCGCAAAATACATGCACAAAATTTACTTGATAATGTTGGCAGGTTAAAATGAATATTTGCTTTTGTTCAAGATTACAACACAATAAAAACAAATGAAGATATGTATTGTTTACATAATTTGAAAAGAGCTGACTTATTATGAGAGGGGTTCTTAATAAATCTAATTAGTGAGCTTCTTTTACCCTGCTGGAAAGTGTGTGCAAAGTTTGCTTGATTAATCTTGTTGTACGTGACAAAATAGTTTACATCATATTTTACCATGTTTTTTAAACTTAAATTATTATGTATATGATTATTTGTTATTTACTCTCGTTAGCGTTCAACTTTTTTCGAAAGTTCAAGGTTGGTATGTTCTTCACACTTTCGCATTATGTCTTTACCATTTCCACTTCCACCTCACACTAGGGCTGCACGGTGTAGGGACGTGGAGCTCCGGTGGCGAATGAAGGATTGCAAAATCCCGACAGAAAAACCTGGTCCTCCAAGTTTGGGGGCTGGGTAGAAAGTCGACTATCTACTCCCATAAAACAGCTAGTTGCAGAAACTACGCGCATCAGAATTCAACAAGAAAGCCTGGGAGGAGCTGGGATCCCCGACACCGGGATCATGACGACGATGGTTGAAAGCATACGGAAAGCTCAGGTTCTGACAAGATCTGAAGAGATCCCCAAATCAACATCCAACTTTGGAGAATGTAAGAACGATGTGTGAAGGAGGAGCTACAGAACAGATAGCGAGAGAGATGGAGAGGTACCACCCAGAGGACCTTGAGATCAGAGATTGCAGATGGACAGGAGCAGCAATAATGAAGCTGGCGACAGAAAAAGCAATGATTTACAGTGGAGATGATCTTTGCATGGAGTACCGTTGTCACATCTGGACAGGTGCTGCCTCTTGCTACACGTAGCCCCGCTTTTTCTTAAGCTTCCCAAACAAAGCAAATTTCAAGCAATGTTTCACATCAATAACCCATTTTTCGTCCTTTTCACCTTTTAAGACAAATGCTTCCAGTGTAGCAAAGTGTTCCTGTCACTCCGCAGCAATTCTTATCGCAGCAACTTTCGCCGTAAATAAAAAATTAAAGAAGAATTTGATGGATACAGCTGAAATACCAACCGTCACAGAAAACCTCCCGAAACTTGAAAGCAATAAGTTTCCCGTAAAAGGCACGTTTTCTGGACGTGATTGTTACGAAGCAACAAGAAACCAGCACAATTAAAGCAATTCAAAGGGAAATCCAATGTATTCTCTTTCCTTCCAAATTGTACTTGGGTGTAAATTGCTTCACAAAGCCAGACTAATCCTCTTGAATCTGGCATCAGTTGGTCGAGGTAAATGGAGGTGTGCGCCACATTAACAGACTATATATGGACAGTGGTTAGTTCATTGCAAAACCATAGTGATTGCTGGCCTCAGGGTAAAGGATGTGACTTTTTAGCTGAAAAGAGTGGCATCATTCAAATAGAATTATTGGATATCAAGATATCATATATCACATAAGAAATATATTGAGATATCAGCCAATATCCTGTTTTTGGATGAAGATATGTTAGGCACACTCTATTGCCAGTTCCAGTCCCATTCCCCCTTCTTTAACCAACTGAGGTCAGAATAGCTGCAGTAGTTGCAAGGTTCAGACCGTACTATTGCTAGCATATATATCTACAAGTCTTGAAGAAACCCGAAATGAGTAGGGAATCAACAAGTATGAAATCTCAGCAGTAAGAAACGTGTTGGCAGTCTGCTAGGTAGTGATACCCGAACATACCTCAAATCTTAGGATCAATGTAGTAGCACTCTGGACAGTTTTATCACAGAGTTGGCTGAAGAGTGTTTTCTTTCTGGGAGTATCCCCAATATCTGCGGTTGTTCCTCAATATTGTAAGGCAAAAAAAAAGCTACTTTAGTTTCCTATTAAATTTCCAATGACATTTTTTGTAATTGTTTTTATATTCTTTTACTTTATTCATAAAGAGAGGGATTTTAAAATTCAAAACCACTTCCCCAAACTTCTATTCTTCATAAGCACATGTTATGTTGATTATTAGTCTGACTCCTGATGGTGTATCAGGTGAGATATGATCATACGTCAGGCAATGTGAGACCTCATGAGTTCAACATGTTCTAATCAGAACTGCTTAAAATCTTCAAGAAGATATAGATTCTTTAAATTGCAGTTACATTTCAAAGACAAAGACGGATATTTTCCGCCTTTAAAGCCAAACACAAATTTTGCAGAGGTCGCTTACATATTCAAAGTGCTAGTTGGGGAGCCATTTTTATCAATATGGTGAAAGTGAATGATTGAAACTATAAAAGGAATGTCAAAAGTAAGACAATAATTAATAAAATGAATCAAGAGTAATGACTTTTTGAGACATGTCATCACAATCTGGCTATCACCAAAAGTGAAAGGAAGAGTATACAGGACAGTAGCGAGACCAGCTTTGTTGTATGGGCTTGAGACGGTAGCAACAACAAAGAAACAGGAAGCTGACTTGGAAGTGGCTAAGTTGAGAATGATGAGGTGGTCGCTTGGGGTCACACGCCTGGACAAAATCCGAAATGAGTACATCTGGGGAACAGCACATGTTAGAAGATTAAGACTGAAACAAAGAGAGGCAAGACTTAGATGGTTTGGACATGTGATGACAAGGGAAGAGAACTATATCGGAAGAAGAATGTTAGAGATGCATCTGCCTGGGAGGAGAAAAAGAGGAAGACCAAGGAGACGTTACATGGATGCAATTGAAGAGGACATAAGGGCGTTGAGAGTAAGAAGAGAGGACGCTGCGGACCGTACCAAATGGAGATGCATGATCTGCTGTGGCGACCCCTCACAGGAGCAGCCGAAAGAGAAAGAAGAAGAAGAATAAGTCATCACAATCTGTCAATGTTCTACAACAAAACTGTCTACNAGAGTGTTTTCTTTCTGGGAGTATCCCCAATATCTGCGGTTGTTCCTCAATATTGTAAGGCAAAAAAAAAGCTACTTTAGTTTCCTATTAAATTTCCAATGACATTTTTTGTAATTGTTTTTATATTCTTTTACTTTATTCATAAAGAGAGGGATTTTAAAATTCAAAACCACTTCCCCAAACTTCTATTCTTCATAAGCACATGTTATGTTGATTATTAGTCTGACTCCTGATGGTGTATCAGGTGAGATATGATCATACGTCAGGCAATGTGAGACCTCATGAGTTCAACATGTTCTAATCAGAACTGCTTAAAATCTTCAAGAAGATATAGATTCTTTAAATTGCAGTTACATTTCAAAGACAAAGACGGATATTTTCCGCCTTTAAAGCCAAACACAAATTTTGCAGAGGTCGCTTACATATTCAAAGTGCTAGTTGGGGAGCCATTTTTATCAATATGGTGAAAGTGAATGATTGAAACTATAAAAGGAATGTCAAAAGTAAGACAATAATTAATAAAATGAATCAAGAGTAATGACTTTTTGAGACATGTCATCACAATCTGGCTATCACCAAAAGTGAAAGGAAGAGTATACAGGACAGTAGCGAGACCAGCTTTGTTGTATGGGCTTGAGACGGTAGCAACAACAAAGAAACAGGAAGCTGACTTGGAAGTGGCTAAGTTGAGAATGCTGAGGTGGTCGCTTGGGGTCACACGCCTGGACAAAATCCGAAATGAGTACATCTGGGGAACAGCACATGTTAGAAGATTAAGACTGAAACAAAGAGAGGCAAGACTTAGATGGTTTGGACATGTGATGACAAGGGAAGAGAACTATATCGGAAGAAGAATGTTAGAGATGCATCTGCCTGGGAGGAGAAAAAGAGGAAGACCAAGGAGACGTTACATGGATGCAATTGAAGAGGACATAAGGGCGTTGAGAGTAAGAAGAGAGGACGCTGCGGACCGTACCAAATGGAGATGCATGATCTGCTGTGGCGACCCCTCACAGGAGCAGCCGAAAGAGAAAGAAGAAGAAGAATAAGTCATCACAATCTGTCAATGTTCTACAACAAAACTGTCTACTAAAAAAGCTACTTTAATTCACACAAAGTTTATAGCAGGTATGCACCAAAATTTGCTATCAGAGTAAGATTAAAATAAAGTGAGCTGATATCTATTACGTTAACATACTTAGAGGAAATTGGCATACTGTGTACCTTCTTACAGTTTATTCTATTGTAATAGCCTAATTCTATCTATTTCTTACAATGAAAACCGGGAAAAAGACAAGAAAAAGAAGAAAAATTAAAGAATTTATTATCAAGTCATAATTAGTCGTCCAATTGATCTTTAATCAATCCTGCAGTCAATACTGTCTTATTTCAGCCTGTCCATTTATTTCAATCTACATTTTTGAGAAATTGATTTAAGCCAGTCACTTACAACAGAACCCCTACCATCTGTGTGTTCATAAAGACCTGCCCTTTTGTAAGATCTGAACGGAAAATCCAGCCTTATTTGTTAATCCATCCCGCCCTCTTTTTAATTTTTTAACCTGTACTTTCATATCCATCTGCCCTGTTCTTCTGGACTCAAGGGTAACTTCATGGATCAAGTAAACTTGTATTATTTAGCACTGTATCATCCTAAATTTCAAATTAATAATTAATTGGCAATCACTAACAGTTATTGTGTTAGGTAGAAATTCATTTGCCAGATTGATGATTGGGGATGAAAACGAAGTTTGTAGGGAGAGAGTTTTATCAACAAGATATGCTTTGTTTATTAAATGACTGTGCCAATTGTTTGTTACATCTACAGCTGATAATGATACGATAAAGATATCGAAACATACTTTATAAGATGAAGAATATATTTTCCTTGAATTTTATATCCTAAAATCAGAAAGATGTTAATATTCGTATTTTGTTTTTTAAAGTAAAGTTGTAATGAATGAAAATGAGTAGGATAATAATAGTAGTAATAAATAGAATGTGAAAGTGATTATTATGCAAATAAACAAAGATCGACAATATTCATTCAAACTACAGTTCATACCTCCAGATACAACTGCCTGAAGACCAAAGATCCACTTGTTTTTATGGTACTGGCTCGTAGCAATTTTTCTCGACAAAATGTGTTGCAGAATTTAAGTTTTTCGATTGTTTTGAAAGTCACAAGAATTTTCACAAAAGTGAGGTACCAATTCAAGTGTCATGGTCGATTTGGTATTTGGGGACAACTGTTTTCTCGCTGATAAAGCAAAGCCAACAAAACACTTATTTATGATGGGTGCATTCAGTAGCATACACCACAGTAGAAGAACACAGGTCTTCCCAATTACATAACGGTGTCTTCCATTAACTGTATCCCATACAGTATCAACTTAATATATTAACATAACTCATTCTGTGAGAGTTCTTATTGAATAACCAAAGGAGTCTGTTTGAGTTTCGACTACGTTAACATTAAAATCACGAAAAAAAGATAAAAGAATAAAACTGTTTCTTCACACAATTTGAACTGTAATATCACTCAAAGAAAAACGGCACTTTTAACTGTGATTTACAATACGTCAGCATGCGCTTTGGGAAAATTCCACACGTGTCAGCAGCAGTTCTGAAACAACTTTAACGTAACCATTAAATCGACAGCCTTATGATATAGCACATAAGCATACAAGTTTAGTTGGACTTTAGTTTCGCTGACTGTGCTCCGAAGCTGACAAATGAAATGACAAAATCTTTGTTGTACCAGCTCCTTTGCATTGCAATAGAATTTCACTCATTGCTACCTTTGAACTCTCCAACTCAGCTATTAACTTCGTATTACAGCCAGGTCAGTTTAAAAGACATTCTTAGCTCATCCACTCTTGAAGCGTACAAAATGCTTGTTCTTTATCAAGTATCCATAAAACCTATTTTTTCCTTGGCAGGTCTTGTAACGGTTTTCCTTCATCTTCAAGTTTTTGAACTGGGAAACCTCATTGGTGCAACCGCGCTAGCAATTTCTATTCAATTCCTTCAAGAATTTTCTCCGATGACCTAAATACCTCTTCAAATATAGCAAAGGCAAACTGAGAAACTCTTCTTTTACAAAAATTTACATCGGTCCATTCGTACGCTTAGCTTGTTCAGCGATATCTGTTTGAAACATTGCTTCAAAAGATATTAATGATCATCAATATTAGCAGCCCTTGATAGAACAGTTTCTACGCTATTCCTCTGAAGATCATTCAAAGCATCATTCACATGCCGTTGCTGGGTGGCTTGTAAGATCTTTAACACACATGACATTCTTAACAACACGTGTCGTGAATGATGTCACGAATGTACACTATGATGTAATAGACATTTACGAGATAAGAAAATACCCGAACATTCCGTTGAAATTTTGTTGACAAAATAAGCAAATTTAATAATCACGAAATTTCGCTTATTCTTCTAGAAAAATGCTCACTCTTCTAGAACGTTCTCTAAGCTATTGTTTATATGATGCCGACCAAGGGTAAGGAAATCATATATAAGTAAGCTTTGTAAATAGAGTTTTCAGGAGTTTTTATTTGGAGATTGAAGAGATAGGTATGAGATATTTAAAAATCATATAATAGATATATTGAAGAGAATTTGAGGAAAGGGCAAACGAGTTTTCATCCATCGCAACAACCCAAATGTTAAAGATGTAATGGAGGATCTCCACTAGATGATTTTTGTGACGATCGTCCTAAAAATTCGTGACGATTTTTCTCACGAAATTTTCAACGATTTCGTACAGGCATCTCCACGACTAGACGATTTTTTGGCGGTTTTCTGTAAACGAAAAACACATTTCATAATGGCTGCCGTAAATAAAAGATATGTTCTCTTTTTGCTGCTTCGTCGAAGGAAATTACTTCTTTATTATCAGCGTCAGAAAATGCTTAACCAGAATAACGAAACTAGAAAAGAGAAACGTCGGTTCTGGGTAAGAAAGTTCTACGAGGTAAGAAATAGAAAGGGAGAATTTCAGCTTTTGATACAAGACTTACGACTACACGACCACAAAATGTTCTTCACGTACTTTCGTATGTTCTCAGAAACATACGAAATTTTGCTAAAATTAGTTGACCCTGACATTAAGAAGAGTACAACTAATATGAGAGAGCCCGTTGAACCTGAGCAGAGATTAGCAGTCACACTGCGATATTTAACCACTGGATATGCTCATTAAACTATTGGTGCCAATTATCGAATGAGTTCCACAACTGTTGGCCGAATAATCGAAGAAACATGCCATTCCATTTGGAATAGACTCAAAGATGCTAGCTATATTAAAACACCTTCTTCAGTAAAAGCCTGGAAAAAAATTGCCAGTGAATTTGAATCTCGTTGGAATTTCCCCAATGCACTTGGTGCAATTGATGGAAAACATGTTTTGATGTTTGCTCCTGCTAATCAGTCATCCACTTTTTTCAATTACAAAAAGACCAACAGTATTGTATTGATGGCAGTATGCGATGCACAGTATAAGTTTACGCTCGTTGATATAGGTGATAGTGGACGCCAAAGTGATGGGAGTGTTTATGCTAATAGCAATCTGGACTATGCCATAGAAAATCATCTTCTGAATACA
>RDPX01000356.1:148991-193240 GCA_003991215.1 Morbakka virulenta | reverse complement strand
TCTTTCTAGAAAGCTAACATCCTTTTTCAGCTGTTTTATATCACTTTCAACGCGTCTCTTCCACCAAGGTTCTTGTTTTTTCCCTCTTTTGTACGCTTTGAGACCTAGCTGGTCTGCTACCCACACACCCGCAGCTTTGATTAGATTGTTTGTTTGGGTTATATTTGTTGTTTCAATGAGCTCAATAACCCTGTTTACTTTAGCTGTAAGACTATTCAGACTCTTTGTATCAACTTTCTTAAAAGAAATACCACTAGTACCCCTGCCTTCAATCATTATTTTCTGTAGCTGAATGAAGATCAGTTGTGCTTCCTCATCAAATGTTTCAACATTCGGAATCGGATTTTCAATATCCTCGTATGCTTCACGCAAGATATGATCAGTTCCCTCATCAGGTCCACTTTCGACATTTTCTGATTGTTCCACCTCAGCTTCTACAACAGTCTCATTCTCCTCCTTGTTATCTGCATCAATCATCCTCTGAATACTTTCCAATTCCAACTTCGATAACCATCCATTTTTCCTGATAGCTCTAGCTTGGTCACACAATCGTTGTTCAGTAACATGAAAAATTCCACGTTCCCTCCATTCATGCATCAATCTTTGGCGGTATCCTCGAATTGGATTACCGTCCATATCAAAAGGTTTGCTTCTAAAAAAACATTCCATCACAACCTTGTTCACTTCTTTAGACCACTTTGTTCTGACAGTCATAGGACGACGACCGGGCCCCCGCTGTCGAACCGGGGGACACCTGCCGGGCGAGAGACCTTCACCTGAAGCTCCAGCCCCATTATTATTATTATTATTATTATTATTATTATTATTATTATTGAGTGGTGGAGCAATACGAGCCCACGGGGGACTCAGGGGTAGAAACCCCAGGAAACCCATCCGACTCCCAGCCCGATAAGGGTAAACTGCGTGCATGCATCATACCTAAGTGTGTGTCATAAACATATGGAAATAAAAATACAACACATGACCTCGCAGGTGGGGCCTGGTTAGGTTTCCCAGTTTAGTTGACCCATTCTGCTTAAAACAGTCTCCACTTCGAAGCTTCACCCAAGACCTCAGAACTAAGTAACAAGCGAGAACTCGATACTCAGCCCTTCAGAACCTGAGATCCACGCTCACGACACCAATATATGATGCTTCCCCACTACTCCCGCCCGTTAAACGGAAATGCGTTATGTGTCAGCTCTTTCGGAACATGCACAACTGGTTAAGGTCAGGCAACTGACTGGCATATCTGCGGTTTGAACGGGAATGTTTGATCTAGCCCATTCATAATTATCAGACAAAACTAGTTCGTGTACCCCACCAATCAATTAAAATCAGAGGTCATACGTCTTACGACGCTACCCCACTTGCTGACAATAATAGTCAGTGCCTGGTGTAATTATCAGGGCAATTTGACTACACAGGGCAGGGGTGTCAATGCCCCTTTCCAGCAATTCTGGGCAGTACTAAGTTAAGCCGGCCAATTAAGGCAAGTTCAACTTTTCCCACTGTTGCCACTGTTTCCCGATGTTTTATATCTTTTTCTTTTATTTGTGCATTATTTTAGAACTTCATAGCACCGAGTTATTACCAATAACCTAGGGTACAATGCCGTTCGTGATGTATGCTGTTATAAATAAAGATAGCTGGTATGTACTATTTTCAAACTGACAATGTTCTTCTTAAGATAAGGCCAGTGCTGTTTAGCACTATTTTTTTAAATTTAGATTAAAGACATCTTTCCTGTGATGTCATTACAGATTTTTCCGTTCCTTTTTTGATCACACCAAGTGCCCCCAGAATGACAGGAATTGTTTTCGTCTTCATTTTCCACATTCGTGATACTTCAATTTCAAAGTCTTTGTATTTGCTTAGTTTTTCAAATTCTTTCGCCGATATATTGTTGTCTGATGGTACACTTAAGTCAATCAATTGACAAGTTTTATTCAATTTGTCTTTAATACCGATATCTGGTCTGTTAGCTTGGATAGTCCTATCAGTTCTCATGGGGTGGGAAAGTCCCACAGGTAAAGGTTTGTGCTCATAACACTTGTCTGTTGTTTCAATTCCATAGTGTTTACAGACTTTCCAGTGAATGTATTGACCAACACGATTTTGTCTGTTGGTATACTCATTCGGTGCAAGGATCGAGTAGCCTGAAATGAGATGGTCAATTGTTTCTGCGGCTTTGTTACAGAACCTACACTTTTCGTCTGTACCATTATGGATTACATTCGCCTGGTAATTCCTAGTGAATAGTGCTTGATCCTGAGCTGCGACTGTAAACCCTTTAGTCTCCGCCTTCAGGCCAGCACTTCTCAGCCACTGATGGGTGTTCTGATAAATCAACATCAGCTTTTTGGCTTCGAAGTGGGTACTGACCATGCAAAGGCTTTGACCTCCAGGTCCTGTCGTTAACCTTTTTTCCTTTTCCCCTGCCATCTTTTTTAGCTTTCGAGCATTTTCAGTGTTTTTGATTTCTCCTTCAAACTCAATCAAAGTCAATCTTGTATTACTTTCCGTGAAATCTCCAACCCTTTAAACAGGGACAACACACACGTGCGTCTTCTTGCCACCAAACTTTACGATATAACCATTCAAACTTTTGAACTTCATCCTATATAATCTGTCGCAGAAGCCAACCATGGACAAATTCTGAACTACTATCGTTTTCATAATTTAATAAGTAAAGGATTTAATTTGTTGAATAGGCAAGACAATAAAAACTTCCTTGATTAGTGAGGTTTGTAATTGTATGTGTCTATATCCAAAATAAAAGTTACTATTTATTTCATAATATTATTACTGTTATTATTATAAAAAATGTCACAGTTCATACTGGCTGCTTTTACTTTGGCCGGGTGTAAACAATACACCTAAGGCATATCATGTCCTGAAGTTCAGATGCTAAATACTTTATTATTATTATTATTATTATTATTATTAGCATCATTATTATTATTTCTAGTAGGCTTCTTAGCAGACTGTAGTGTCGCCCTCTGATTCTCCAACAGCGTCTGGTGTGGCTGCAAAGGCCAATTCGGGAATGGCAGTCCATTTCAGACTGGAAGCAGATGTAGTTTGTCTCTGATCTCTATCTGACTTCCTGCTTTTATCATTTCTCGCTTTTCATTAGACTGTTGGACAAGTGTCTCTTCAAACTGGGAAATGCCTTTCTGCACAGCCTGCTTTCAGGCCGCACGCTGGGAGGCTAAGGCTGCTCGTCTCCTTAGGTCAATTTCCAAGGCCTTGAGATCCCTCTTTCAGATATATTTGTAGCGCACCTATGGTTTGTCTTTGGGGGGCTTTCCACATTTTCTGCATAGAAGAGCTCTCTTGGGGTCCTGCCATCATCCATCCTCACAACATGACCAAGCCAATGCAAGCGTCTCTGTTTAAGGAGTGCATATATGCTGGGGATGACCTCTTGCTCCAGGACTGTTTGTTTGGGATTTTGTTCTGGCAGGTAATGCCGAGGATACGTCTAGGGCATCGCATATGGAAAGTGTTCTTCTGCCTCTCCTGTCGTGCACAAAGAGTCCGGGACACGGTGCCATACAGAAGCGTGCACAAAGTGCAAATCCTGTATACCTGGACCTTGGTGTATTCCTTCAGCTTCTTGTTGTACCACACTCCCTTTGATAGTGTGAGCATAGTACTGGCTGCCTTCCCTATGTGCTTGTTTTGATCGGGGTCGAGAGAGAGGATGTCATAGATCGTTCAGTCGTGCTACACAAAGTCATGAACAACGTCCAGTTCATGCTCAGGGATAGCGATGCTGGAAAATTATATCAAATCCTGACCAATTACATGTGATTTCTATAGGTTGATTGACAGTTCAGCGTCTTGACAGGCCTTACTGAAAAGGTTCATAAGATGCTGAAGGTCCTTAGCTGAGTGGGCGGTGACAGCTGTATCGTCAGCAAAGAAAAAGTGGAGCAGACACTTCAAGCTGACTTTGGGCACTGCTCTTAATATGAAGAGTTTGAAAATCTTTCCATCTGATCTGGTCCGGACATACATTCCTTCTTATGAAGATCCAAAGGCATGCTTTAACAGGACGGCAGAGAAAATTCCGAAAAGAGTAGGTGAAAGGACACAGCATTTCTTTACCTAACCATGGATGCTGAAAGATATGTTATGCCTTCAAAGACTACAGTAACCTTCATATCATCGTTACAAGATCTGTTAATGCTGAGAAGCGTTAGTGAAGATCCAATCATGTGGAGGATCTTAAAAAGGCCTTCCCTGCTGACTAGGTCGAATCCTTTTGTCAGATCTATGAAGGCTACGACGAGTAGCTCTTGTTGCTTCCTGCATTTTTCCTCTAGTTGCTTGACGAAGAACACCACAACAATGGTGATCTAGTTGACTCAGACACCTTATTCTTATTCAGGGTAGACCCTCTCTGCAATTATTTGGAGCCTTTTTATTCTAAATCGGGAAAAAAACTTCATAACAGTGCTAAGAACAGAGATCCCGCGATAGTTGTTGGAGTCACTCCTGTCATCTTTATTCTTATACAGGGTGATTTTCGCATCCCTCATGTGTTGTGCTACTTTTCCCTTTCTCTAGCAGAAATAGAGGAACTTCTGGAGCTCTGTGACAATGGTCCCTTAGCAGCACTTCAGATCCTCAGTGTGGATGCTGTCTGTCCCAAGCGCTTTGCTTCCAGGCACTTTGCCAGTTACAAGGGATTCCAGGAATGTATTGATGTCTTAAAGGATTGGTTCACTGTCCAGTTCCTCCGTCACGGTCAGGCACTTAATGTCATTTAGTGCTTCTTTGGGTACAATGTTTTTTTTCTTGAGTATTGCTCAGCGAAGTGCTACACCCAGAGATTCATGAGCTGTTCCCGGTCCTCGAACACCCTGCCTGTAGCGGATTTAAGAGATTTTCGTCTGTTTTGCGCCTATGATCTATTTGATACCAATGTACATATCCCTGTATCTGTATCTGGGAGGAAAGGTGGATCCAGTAATCACCCCCTGTTCTGGAGGTTTTCTGAAATTTACTGCAAGTGGGTCGAAGAATTACCAGGTTACATTCACTAGAGCTGGCCTTGTATGCGACTGGAGGTCTTCTCTTTTCCTCAATGACTGGTGTCATCTCTACAGAGTGACCCTGAAACCTTTTGTGGTCATGTTGGTCATCTTGCTAATTGTGAACAAGGCAACATTGTAAAGAGTGTTGTTGAAGTGTTCCCATCCATCAAAAGCACAGCATTGGGCAGGCCCGAAAAGATCTCTTGACTGCTCGTGCAAATTTCTCCACTTTCCTTGGTCACTTATCTTGCAAGGTATAAAGTACTCCTTTCATTTTCGTGCGAAAAATTTTCATTATTCGTTGTTTCAAGTTGCTGCACACCACTGAATGGTCAGTGTCGCAGTCAGCACCATGACAGTTGCGTGTGATCTTGACGTTAGACAGCGTCTGGTAAGAATAAGGTCAAGTTGGTGCCAGTGCCTGGATATTGGGTGTCTCCACGACACTCTGCGTTTGGGTTTCGTGTTGAAAAAAGTGTTGCTGATGCAGAGATGGTGAAAGCACATCTCCAGAACGCGTTGACCATGTTAATTTATCTTTCCTGTGCCGAACTGATCCAAACAAGTATCCCATGAACTGTACTTCGCACCAAATCTGGCATTAAAGTCACTGAGGATGAATAGTGGCTTTCTCACAGGAACATTCTTGATAATGACAGTCAGGTTATCATACAACTTGTCCTTGAACGTCGGAGTCAGTGCATAAGCACTGATACGGGTGATGGGTCCTGTTAAAGAGTGAAGCCGAGGAGATAAGGCTATATAGGTTCCCTCCATACGCGGGCTGATGAAACCTGAAAGGGTATTTCTGACCGCAAAGCTGACACAATGTTCCCTAACCTTCCCTGCTAGTTTTCCTTGCCACAGAAGGAGAAATTTCTCTCTTTTACAGATGTTGACTCTAAGAGCCTCACCTCTTGGACGGCGATGATATGCATCTGCAGTCTGATCAATTCTGCACCGATGACTGGTGTCTTGCGTGAATATTTTATTTTTTTAAGGTCTTTAGAAAAGCTAGGTGTCAATATCATAACAGACGCCCAGTCGAAGGGCAGAAGTTATCTTTTCCTCTATTGCTTGGTGCAAAATTATCGATTTGCCTGTCGGTTTTCACCCTAAAACTTACGCATCCTATAAGGTTAACAGGCCGTGGCGAGGCAGTATCTCATAGGCTGGGGGCTCCCCAGATTAAAGCGAGCTATAGCTGCTCAATGAGATGCGATGACCTCTCCCACTCTCGGAAGCTGCCCCAGGCATTACACTCTATGCCAATTGGGGTGAGGTTTATCACCAGTAGACTGCTGGCTTCTGTGCTGTGCCAACGCTGTAAACAAAGTTGGCATGTTCTCACCAGTGTGCGGAGTATGAATGGCTTTTTCTTTTGTAAAGTTCCAAATTCTTTTCGCTCGCTAAGGGTAAATAAACCCAGAACCTCTTGGTTATGGTGCAACTGCACTAACCGTTATACCACCGCTCCTCCCTGACACACTTCTAATGAGGGAGATCATTACTCAAATAAAAAAAGTTTTGTTTCAGAAGCAACATGTAGTTACTTAACATAGGGAAAGTTTAATTATTTAATTACTCCTTATTTGTAAATATACATAGCAAAGTGCTCGGTAGTGCAGTGGTTAGTATCCCGGCATGTCATGCAGAAGGCTGGGGTTCGAATCCCCGACCTGGTGAGGAGAATTTGGAACTTTACAAAAGAAAAAGTCATCAGTTGGCGGCAGGAAGGGCATCCCGCTTAGAAATTCCTCACTGCCAAATCAAAGTCCCTGTGAAGGGCACCGTCTGAGCCCTAATTGCTGGGGGAAAATGACGTTAAAACCAAAAAAAAACTACATAGCAATGATTACACCGGTCAACACACTATTGCATGAAAATCAACACAGTTGATTTTCATGCAATTTTGTCTGCCGAAATCAAATATGCCATTAATATGTTTGTAACACATCAGGTTTGCGTGCTGCAGCATATTACTCTTTTGTAAAGCAGTATATGTATGTCATCCTAAAGAATTTTATAAACATTAAGCATACTTACATTAAATATTTATATAAATTAGATATCACATATATGTTTATATATCTGATACACATATACACGGTCTATTTTCAATATTACTCAATATAATCAGTGAAAAAAACACGTAATATAAACTACCCGCCTTCATATTCATGGTAGAAATTTTCGCTTACGTGACCTTCTGGAGTGTTGAAGTTCAACACAGTCTCGTTGGATGCTCCAGCAGTAGTCAGCTATCATACTCATGTTCCAGCGGCCTTGATATCTCTTCTCCATAATTTTTATATCTTGATAGAATGGCTCTCCATGTTCATTGCTGACATCGCCAAGATTAGCAGGAAATTCGCCAAGATAACTCATAAGGAAATGTATCTTTACGCTCTTGTTGCTGCCTAAACAATGGAAACTGTCAAGCAATGTCTCAACCAAATCCTTGCAGTTTTTAACCTTTTCATTTCTAAGATAGTCTTTCATAAGGGTCATAAATGAATCCCGTGCCCTTTTTTCTACATCACTGGTCGAATTCGAGAAGTCTCTGGCTTGCATTAATCTTCTGAATTATGGACCATCGAAAATGCCAGCTTTTATTTTATTGTAACTTAAGCCAGGAAATGTTCTACATATGAACGTGAAACATCTTCCCTCTACAAGAGCTTTCACAAATTGCTTTATTAGTCCTAATTTGTTATGAAAGGGTGGAAACATGATTTTCTCTCGCGTAACAAGTGCTTAGTGTATTCGATTTTTCTCTCCAACAGTTAAACTTTCTCTAACTGGCCAGACCTTCTGTTCCCAATGTTTGTCCTTGGCTCGGCTGTCCCATAAACACAAAAAACATGGATATTTTGTATAACCTCCTTGTTCCCCATGTAAAAAATTGACCATTTTCAAATCCACACATATGATCAATTTATGTTCATCGTATGTTAATAAATTTAATACAGTTTTTATGTGTTTATGCTCCTCTTTTAAGTGCACAGAGTGATCAATAAGAATCGCGCCATGCAAGTTTCCAATTTACATTTCAGATTCTATGAAAAGTTGCCACTCTCTGGATCATCATACTCTAAAACACCCATTGCTTTTAACAGTCCTCTTCAACGTCTGGATCACTGTTATATTCTTGAGGTTCACATGTATCCCTTTCACTGTTTACTGAAGAAAGTTCCTTTGACTACAGGTACTGGAATAGTTTCTGAATAGAGCACTGGGCGAACAAAGGAATCGAGATTAGGGTGAGGTATGGTATGACGCATTTTCCTGCTAAAACCAGAGGTCTTTGTGAGAAAAAAGTAGCAATCGTTTACATGGTTTTTTGGCTCCCGCCACACCATAGGAATTCCACATCCTACGTGCTTCCTTTTACCCTTTGTCCACTGACGCAGATTTTCAGCACAGGGTTTACAGACATTGTGTGGAGCTCAAGCTTTACCTTGATCACGTCATTAAATTAGAAAATAAGCCCAATATGCTTGGTTCACAAATATACTAATATTTTTTCTTTGATCGGGTACAGTAAATGGTACACCTCCTACGCAAAGAGACAATACTACTAAATATTATTTCTCTGAATGTTAATCCCAAGTGAATGCACTTCTTCACTTGATCCTTGGACTGCTTCCTTCTTTGAACAGGATCAATATGACCCAGTCCATTGCTAAAAAACGTAATGTGATAGAAGGAAACTATTGTACTTTTTTAACTCAGAGACACGGAATAACCCAGTGACAGGTCTCAAACTTAATGCATCAGCAATTTTTTTTTCATTTGTTGACTTGTGTTATAAATGAAAATGTGGGTATTGGCAAGATGTGTCTCCATACCAATTCTCTTGTTGTTAGTTTTAAGAAAATACCCCTTGCACCCCATAAATTTGCTGAATGAACACTTACCCCCAGGTACAGGATAGAAAGTTGATTTTTGTGTGTGAGATGATTGCCTAATTTCCAAATGCGCCTTGTGCTACGCCAATAAACCATCATATGTTACAATGATTATTTAGACAATGTTGAAAGGGGCTTTTGGTGAGTTCTCCTTTGTAATACATTTTAATTTTACAACTGAAATTTCGGAAGCCTTTGTTAAATAAGCTTGGAGAAACTGAGGCAATGCCAGTCTTCACATCTGAACACGGAGACTTACAGTAAGAAATTTTTGTTGTGCCATGGACTTATTTGTGATGTACACAAGGTAAAATTTGTTGAAATGAAAAACAATGTACTATTTGCCTGAAATGACCGTAGTTTCCTTTTATCTTATTTATTACCATCGACATATTGATTAATATCTTCAGTTGTAACGAATCTACCTGTAATTTATCTATGAATATCCCGAATAGATAAATATTTGGCCCAAGTTTGGCGAAAGGTTGTCGCGATTCCGTTGCTCACTAATTCCGTCTGTTCCCTTCTGTCAAATTTTAGTTGAAATATTATTTTTATCTTTT
Organism: Morbakka virulenta; assembly: GCA_003991215.1. Classification (NCBI taxonomy): domain Eukaryota; kingdom Metazoa; phylum Cnidaria; class Cubozoa; order Carybdeida; family Carukiidae; genus Morbakka; species Morbakka virulenta. Next base: position 183,718 of record RDPX01000356.1, on the reverse strand, counting down.
ACAAAAGTTAAAACTTTACCTGACCAGGTTTTAATATAAAGCAAGCAACATCTTATACAAAAGTATTAGTAAATAAAGAAATGCCATTCGGCTCCTGCGACATGTTGGCTGGAAAAATTCAATGACAAAAAACTTTTTAGAATACAAACAAAGGTTTGGTTTTCTGCACATTCTTTCTTTTATCTTCAGAAATTCAGCAAGTAGTTGGGGCAAATCATAGGATTCTGTCCTATCTCCATTTAGCATTACTAAGTGCCGACCGTTGATCCTTTCTTCCTTGGTCGTTTGGAGTCTCAGATCATGTCACAACGAGACCGGATGCGTTCTGGTTGGATACTTTGTAATGTTAAGGTCACAGTAGAACTAGGGAGATTTTCAACAGTTTTAATATGGCTACAGACAGATATCAGCTGCGTTAATAAATTGTGCACGACAAAACCAATGTCTGTTCCTTTTGCAAGACTTCTTTAAAGTATGGAATGAATATTATCCCAAATTTCGTAGCATTCACCCACAAGTCACGCTTTATCATCAGGAAATATTTCATACAATATGACCACACCAATCTGGATGAAATAATTGCATGGCTTCCTATTCACGAGGCAGGAAATTAACTTAGGAATGCTGTCTTGCTTTCTGTTCAATCGTTCCATCAAAAGAGTTTCTGTTGTCAAATTAATTTTGTTTCGCGTGCCATACCTCTCTCTATTTATTTTTGTAATAAAAAAGGTTTGCAACTAGCCTTGTCGCTCGTTGTTATTTACTACCTTTATATTTTGTAGCCTTGGATTCTCTTTATCCAGAAATCATACCTTTGTTCTTTAGGGGAAGCTTTGGAATAGAACATCCCTGAATTCACCACATTTAGCAGAATAAGATCCTTTTCGCTGCATCTTCCTCTGCATACGTTGAAAAAATGTCAAACACAACACCCAATAAAGCAGTTACCAATATATAAGAAGGCATTCACGTTTTAGGTATTCTTTGGCTTCATTCCTTTTTTTCTATCACCTTTAGCAATACGAGAATGCCAGACGTCTTCAGAAGCTTTTTACCTTACGAGGAACTGCGTCTAAAAATGAATAGAAATGCTCCAAAAAACGGACTTTGTGTTGTTTTGAAAATCCTCGGGAGATTTTTCCCCTTATTACTTTTTTTTTAACGTTCGAAAATATGTTGGTACACTCTTTAAGTTTGCTTTTCAAATTTTTTTAGTCTGAGAGATTAGGAATGACTTGTTTGATGGCGAAGTCTAACCTATGGGGACACTAACTAAAAAAAGCTTTCTGTCGAAGTGATCTGACAAAAGTTTCCAAGATCCAAATGTCTGCCGGTAGTTTTACTCTCGCCATCAATTGTACCTAAGCAATTTGTTTTGTGTCGATATTTAGTTGGCCGAAGATTGTGAGGCACTACTCTTAAACGTGTAAGTCTCATCGCCAAAAGGTTCACGTGCTCTCAAAAAGAGCCTTTTTAACTCTTGTTTCTGCATTGAAATTCGGCAAGTGACAAACTCGTCCCTCATGGTCTTTGAGACACTGTAATCTATATGGGGACTAAACACGCGAGGCGTTTTAACTGTTTTCTTAAAAACCGTGTTTTCTTGAAAACCGGGTTTTCTTGAAAACCTTGTTTTCTTAAAAATCTTGCTTTGTTAAAAACTTTATTTTCTGCACAAATACGAAGTTGTATGCAAAAACGTCTCCAGAAGGGGTTCTTCTATAAAACTTGTTCACGTTAGAAATTATTGACATTCTGCAGAGCAATATACAAAAGATAACTGAAGAAAAAGTTGAGGGGAACATTGAGCAAATAGACGTTTCATATGAGGGCAAAGGAAATTTATTTTGTCCAGCTAGGAATATAAAACGGGTTGTGTTTTGAATGAAATCCAACAAATTTCTTAACAATCTGTTTTAAATCCTTTTTTCTTCGCTACGACCTGGCAAGGGGCCAGGGAAAAAGGATCCTCTCGCAGGGGCACAAAAGCCAAACAAGGAACCCCCAAAGACTTCTAAAACTGCCAACGGAACATCGACCAAGACTTAAGCAGTGAAGTCAATAGGATTGAGAGTGCCAGAGCTTGGCTGATGAAGGCACGAAAAAAGTCTGATAAGGTTATTTAGTGTTCAGCAAAAATAGGACTGGTATGAACTACTATTGAAGAAGGTAAGGAAGATGTATTGCAGAATGAAGGATTGCAAAAAAAACTTAATATAACTCAGTTGGATTTTTTCTGAAGACCGATGATGGCTGGGTCCAGCTATCCCACCCTACATCATTGTTTTTAAATCACAAAGCACGTTATCGAAGGGATGACAGTGTTAAGGAGACATGAAATCAGGTGCTTTCTCTGGGACCCCTCAGAATTACAACATTTCATGGTAGCCTGCAACAAAGCAACTTTGCACTGCTAAATTTAAACGCCTCAGTTTTTGTCCTTTTGCATTTGGACGTGACGGAGTACAATATCTGAAAGTGTTGCTTGTAAAATTTATTGTTATTTTGTCAAGAAGTTCAATCAGCAGCCAAAAAAAGCCATGAACTACATTCCTTGGTAGGATTATCTAATTTGGTTCATATTTAGTGTCTTTTGCAAATCGAACCTCAGCGATTTTAGATCCAAAATAGCTTTTAAAGTATTCGGCAAAATTGTATTGCCATGGCCGGTCAAGCCAATATTTTGGATGATAACGTCAACAGCGTCTCTCAGCTGTCATCATCTCACAGAGAACGCTTTCATGAAACTAGGTCACGCTGCTTCCAAATTTTTACGTCCAAACTCAGACGCATCATTGTTCTGAAACACGACAGATCGAAACCACATGAGAAAATGAACACTGGAAGCCAACAACCACTCTTTACCAAGAATATCAAGCACGCGAATGAACAAACATTTTGTCGTCATGTTTTTCTTTGATTTTCGTATGATAGAAAAATTGCCAGCCGCTTCTTCAGACATTTATATTTTCTTCCGAAATAACGAACCAAACTGATGTTTCATGAGGATATCGTTCTGGGTCTTTCATTGATGGAACCCATGGTAAACAGTGGGCCCATTTTTGTCTTTCACAGATATCCACATGAAAGACCCGAAAGGAAGGAACAGATCAAGAAAAAGTGGGACAGAAAGCACGCAAGACACCATAAAATGCAAGACATACGGATCGCCCCCAGGACCCTCCGTGGGAAGGTCCTTCCTTTTGGGTTAGTCATCAGCCAAAGCTCAAGCACCTCAAGATCACCTGTCCTGTGTGCTTGGGCCCTTTAGCCAAAGGCCCGACCAAGGAGAGACCAGAGCTCTACACTTGATCTTAGCCAAAAGGCCGAGAAGCGATGAGGATATCGTACTAAAAACGATTCTTTTTGACTCAGTGTTTTCAAAAAAAGGGCAATCGTCCCACCAGCGAACTGATAATTCTTTAAAAGTGCTGGACCCTCAAAAAATCTGATTGGCTACTTGCCCCACCAGAACTTTAGTGAGAAAAGGTTAGATGTTCTCTGGTGTAAACATGGCTGTACGTCTTGACCTTGCGTCTTTCACCATAATTTTAATTTTTGTGTAAGTAGGTATTACAACGGAAATTGTGCTAATAAGCTTTTCCTTGCTATTACCAACTCAGTTTGTTGCATATCGTGTGCCTCGTTTCTTGATCATTCTACTTCAAATCGTCGGATTTATTTTAAAATGTTTCCTGTTGTCTCAAATGTGGCTAGATTTCACGTATTTTGTTAAGGTAATTGAAATCATTAGTCATTACCAAAGCTTGTGGAAGTGACGAATCCACATGGCGGGAAAGTTAACCTGCCTTTTTAGTCTTTATTCTCACATTCTGTGAGAAGTGCAGCATCACAACAAGTGATGTAAATCACAACAGAGAGAAAGAAAGAGAGAGAGAGAGAGAGAGAGAGAGAGAGAGAGAGAGAGAGAGTGTGTGTGTGTGTGTGTGTGTGTGTGTGTGTGTGATTACATCACGTAGTGTGAAACGTTTGGGCACAGCTTGCCGAAATTTTAGCTCCTGCAAAGTTTTTATAATTTTGGAAATGCGTAAAACCATTCAGCACAACACATTGATTTGAAACTTAACCTGTACCTTATAATACTGCAGCATCTGAAAACCACACTTCTATAGATTCTAAATTAAAATAATGTATTTGATATTTGGGTAATACAAAGTGTATGTAATTTCTAATAATTCTGCAAGTGGTTCTCTTTGCATCAAAAATCTTAAATGTCTCTGAGAAGATATGAGGTTTTTCTGCACTGTTACCATCTGAAAGAAAATGCTTTTTACTAGTAGAAATAGCAACAAAATTAATTGTCTCTAAAGGAGAATAAAGATAATAACATGTTCAAAATGTGAAAGAATATTGAGAATTTGTCTTTGCTCCTTACAATTTTTCCAGAACATTCTGCGTAACATTAACTTTATTGTAATTCTGAGTATTAATATACCTTTTGACTTTTGAAACTTCCAATTTATCTCCAGAGAAGTTTACAATAAGGCTCACTAATTAATATCCACAATGTTTGTCTATACTACGAAACATATATATGTCAAAGCTTGTACCAAGTTAAAACGATCTCAGTCCCATTATGATCATTTTCATCATCATCACCACCATCATCAATCGGGCACACCCGAATTCATAATCAGCATTCTCGACGAGTCTCTGTTCTTTATCGATTTCTGGAGATAGGGTATTGGAAGACGTGTCTTTCTGAAGCAGAGTAGCATAGTCCAGTGTAGGTCGGCCGATATTTCTATAACCATGGTGCGGTTTCCACAGCACAGTGAGCGCTGCAGGTTCTGCACTTCTGAAGCAGTGTCCTGCGAGGCGTGGTCGGCGTACTGTAATGGTATCGGTAACTTTATGTAGGCTTCCGTACAATTCTTTGTTTGTAACATGTGATTATGATAGAGTTTATTATAGTTTATTATACATTATGATAGAGTTTTGAATTTCCATTAAAGGAAAAATCTTTTACTTAAATCATTGTCTGCTTTGGGTATGCTATAGGTTTGTCGATTAGCAGGCACAGGGATCTGAATCAAGCAAATTATTTCCGTCACGGAAATCCTGCTGACATCCTGTCATGATGGCCACAGAGAAATTCGGGATGATCCATGTAGGTGCATGAAATTCTATTTAACGTTCTTCTCCTGTTTATTAAGTTTCTCTACAAGACCAATCACCCAATGTCCTCTGTATCTACATACAACAACGGCATTCGATGTAATTCCATCCGTGAAAAGTTATGTTGTTTGTCTCTCCTGTAATATACCTCCAAAACTGGCGTCTTCTTTAGTCCGCTTATGTGCTTTGATGCTTGTTGTCACTAGCGCAAAGAATTTTTACAGCTCCTGGTTTCATGTATTTTATATCCCTAAGCAAATCTTCCCTTTAATTCAGAATTAACATCTGCCATTCTCTCTTTCAATGTACAAATAAATTTAGTTACTTGATATTTTCTTGACAAAACGAAAGGACTGGCGAAACTGTCAAAATTTGTTGGGAATGTGGCCTTTGTAAGCTTGTAAAAGCCGTCAGTCTTTTAATGGTACTCCAGATTCAGTCCCATTGTGATTTTCCATAACTGATCATTAAAAGGGTTCTGCTTTTATCCATCTATCTCTGCCATTGCCCGTTCTGAGCACGGAAGAGAAAGAAGGAAGTTTGTACAGTGAGCTAGCAATTCACTCATTAAAAAAATCAAAAGAGCTGCCGAAAACAACACCAGGGATATAAACAATACCAGTGAAAGAATGAACACAGGCCAGAATATTGGTAAGATGATGGGTGGCACCCAGATCCACCAGGGAACTGACAGCCAGATGGTGAACGACCTCGGATCTAACACTAAACGAGGAGTGGGTTGCCGAAATGTTAGAACACTCCACGAGACCGGTCGTCTAGCTAAAGTGATTAAAGAGATAGAGAATTACAAATTGTGTTTGCGAAACCAGATGGAAAGGGAAAAAAACAGGTTGCTAACTAGTAGTCACCACATCGCCTTTTCAGGAATAGATGATAGAGAACACGATAAAGGGGTAGCTTTGATTATGAAAAGAGAGCTACAAAAAGCCATGCTGGAATGAAAACCCATCAATGAGAGACTCTTGTCAGCCAAATTCAACTCTTCATTTGCAAAGCTTACTGTAATTGTCTGTTACGCTACCGACGTGCCAGAGGATACATTGACAGGAGTTGGAGGAGTACCTTGCAAGCGGTGGGAGCTATGGCACCGGGAACCTGGATGACCCAGACTCAAAACCCTGCACTGATGGTGAAGTGATAGTGTGACCGGTTGTCAATCACCGCTTACGAGGTCCTCCTTCGCGTGTGACAGAATTATCCAAACTATATGCCAACCTGGTAGTTCAAGGTCTCAGTACAAAGTAGCTAGTTTAGACAAAATATGGGTGAAAATGTTTTTAGAAATAATAGGAATTTTTTCTTAACGTATTTTATTTTGATTTGCTGTAGGATGATAAGAATTGTACCAAACAACATTCAAAATTCGCATATTACAAGAGGATTCTAAAATATAGCCTGCAAAAGACAACCAGGAATTTTCAATAAGACTTAATAAACAAGTAGCCATGGTAATTATGACTGAAGACGCTAAATAGAGCAACAAGAGATCTTTTGGGAGTTGATTAAAGTCTCATATTTCACCAGAAATTGTGACATTGAGATGTGCCGTTGGCTTTTCCTTTAGATGTGAAAACAACAGCGATTTAGCATTGACACAAATCTACGTCAAAGACAGAGTCATTTCTTTTGTTCCTACAAATGCTGCATTGCACAGAAAGCCAGTTGACGAAGGTATTAGTAAACATACTGGCATTGAGGAGCATAGGTGTTAAATGGCTCCATAAAGCTAAAGGACTTCAAAGTATTCATGAACTTTAAGGTCATTTACACTGATATTCTTAAAAAAAATCACCCATCTTAACTACTTCTAAATGAACAAAGTCTAGGATCCCATTTGTCATAAACAATAATTTGTGACACTATTCTGTCTACCCCTGGGCTTTTCTTAATAGCTCTCTTAACTTCCTCTTTATAGGTTTTCCTAAATCTTCTATAACTTGCAGCTCTTAGAGATTATCAAGTATGTTCATGTCAACATCAGTTGGATGATTAAATAACTCACTGAAATTTTCTATTTATCTCTCTTTAATTCCCTCTGTTAAAGTCAAGATTTTGTCTCTTTTTTCTCTTGTGATTGAAGAGTTTTTTTACCAGATATACTGCTCATCATTGCATAAAATATATCTGTAATTCTTGTCACGTATATGGTTTTCAACTTCTTCAGGTTTTTGTTGATACCACATCTTCATTTACTGCCTGACCTTGTCTCGTAAAATATTTTTATTAGAAGTCTACTCGTTAAGAAGTTTAAGAATAAGCTCTTCGTTGTCTTTAAACCAGTCTTCGCTTCCCCTTCTCTTCCTGTCACCAAGTAGGTTAGATACTGCAAATGCAACTTCAGCTATTTGTCAGTTGCGCGGCTGGAGAAGGGGATATGACTTTTTTTCCTTATGCTACCTGCCCCTGAAAGTATAACCCCACGCAATCCCCAAATGGCTGTCCCATCTTTTTCAAGTTCCTTATATATGATTTATTGATCAAATCATACACGATTGAAATTTGCTCCACTTCAGATTTTTAGCATCCAGGAGGATGAATATACTGATGTTGCAAACTGATCTCAATTATAGGTTTACGTGAGGTACATAAATGATGCTGTTTCTGAAGATGAGTTTCTTTTATGCAAACTTCTTGACACAACGTACACTACTGCAAGAGACGTATTTGACAAAATAATTTCATTTCCGAAAGAAATCAAGATTTGTTAGAGCAGTGTCTGTGGTGTCTTTACATCAGCTATGATGGGATGTCGATATGGAATTCAACGTTTGATGCTTACTCAATCTCCTAAAGCCATTGGAACCCGTTTTATGATCAATAGACAAGTAATAGTATCCAAATCGCTCCCTCAGGGCCTTTAAAACGTAATTGAAATTATAGTCAGTGCTGTCTATTCTGCAAAAGCCAGTGCTTTGAACACTCCATGGTCTTTCAAACTCTGCTACGAGATAAATGCAACACAATGTCCTTTACTGTTTCACGCCAAATTGAGATGGTTATCGAAAGAATTAGCTTCAAAGCATGTTGTTGATCTTCATTTCAAACCGGAACAGGATTAAAACTATGAAACCATAAATATATAATCTGCAACATGCAAAGTTGAAAAAATGATTAAAACATAAAGAATGGGAAAAAACAGTGTTCTTGATAAGTCCAAATCCTGTCCTAAAATAATGTTTTCACTATAGTTCTATAGTGACGTTGAAATAAAGCGGAGAATTGGATTAGCAAAGGATGCCTTCAATCGACTGGGAAAAATTTTAAAACACCAGAAAATGTCAATGTCCACAAGAATGAGAGTACTGCAGTGCTACGTAACATCTACCCTGCTGTATGGAAGTGAATGCTGGACAATATCAGTCGGAATGGAAAAGAAGTTGGAAGCCGCTGAAATGTGGTTCTTGAGGAGGATGTTGAGAATATCATGGACTGATCATGTAGCAAACGATGACGTTTTACAAAGAGCAGGAACAGAAAAGAACCTGTTGAGGACAGTGCAAAGAAGGCAGATGGAATTCTTGGGACACGTCATGAGGAAGGAGGGTCTGGAAAACTTGGTACTGACGGGACGTATAGAAGGAACCAGAGACAGAGGGCGGCAGCGAAGAACATTTTTGGGAAATTTGAGGGACTATGTGGCAAAAAAGTGGAGGAATGGAATACAAACAAGTGAAATATTACATCTGACAAGGAACAGGGTTAATTGGAACATCATGATAGCCAACGTCTACAGACATGGCACTTAGAAGAAAGATAGTTCTTGCCGTCTATACTTGTCGACATCATTTGTTTCTGGCTTAGAAAGGAAGTCGTCGCTATATGTTTTTTTATCAGTCTGCCACAAAACCAAAAGTTTACAATGTTTTAGAAAGCTAAAAAATCAAGACATTATGGTCTTAATTAGGCGTTGCTAAGTCATATATTACTCTATGGCACGTACGTAGTGATTCAAGGTCAAAACATGTGTCCATAAAAAAAGAAAAAACATATTTCTCATTCAAAGAACCAATTTTTTTTGAAATTGTTAAAGAATCTTCAATTATTGTCTTCTGACAAGGAACAACGTCTTTAAAACAAAATTAGGGTAAACAATGGGAAAAAACAAGCAATTTATTTTGCATTTTATTCGGTGAAAAATCCACCCAAAACGGAACATTTCTCTTCCCTTTTATTTGTAAAGTCAATCACAAAATTCCAGAAATCGCAACAAAATCAGAGGACCGACGTGCGAGTGGATACAAAGACTAAAACTGATGAGATTGAGGAGATAGCAAACTTCTGACAAGAAGGGGCAATCATTATATATATTAGGTTTTTGCTCTAGTAAAAACAAAGTATCCCGGTGAGTTTTTCTGATTTGATTTTTCTATTTTTTTTTGCTTTTTATTCTTTTTTTTATTTTCCTCCCAATTCAGTCTTCGAAAACATTTACAAACTCAGTAATGTGCTGCTTGTGACGGAGAAGCAAATTGTCTGCATCGCTTTTAGAGATATTCAGTGGTTCGAACTCCGAGCGTTATGTTTGGTAATCAGTTTATTTAATCGCTCCACCACGTAGTAATTTTGCTTTTCAAATATTTAATAATATTAAAGAATTGTTTCTCAAATATTGAAGAAAGTTGACGCTGACGATACTGTTATTTTTTGTGAAAGTAAAAAACTGGATGAAGTAGAACGTCTCCTTAATTACGATCTTCAAAGCCTTTATCACTGATTCACGGAAAACGAATTGTTGTTAAACTTGAAACCAGGACAAACTGAAGTGTTACTGTTTGGCACGTCCAAAAGGAAACATCTGCAGCAGAGAGATATTGGGATCAAGATAAGTGACCAAAAAATCAATGTGGCAAATCGTTACAAGTATCTTGGAGTAGAAGTCGACCACAGACTGAACTTGAATTTGCATTTTGACAAAACGTTCAAGAAAATGTCGGCACGACTACGTTTACTATACAAAATGAGGACCTTTCTTACAATGAGTGCTGCGTTCTCGGTCGTCAACGCCGTCATCTTACCATTGTTTACATACTGTTGTATACTGAAACCTGTTCTCAATCAAAGTCAGGCTCAACGAATCGCGTCCTTCGAAAGACGTGCTAGAGAAATCGTGGCAGATGGTCAACATGTCAATCCTAACATCAACATCATGGATTGTGGAAAACAAAGAGTTGGCCTGTTTGTCACGAACGTTCTACTTGGAAATGTTAAGCCACCTCTGGAAAACTATTTGTATCAAACACGAAAGCGAACACGAGAAACAAAAATCTATTTGTCTACGACCCAAGAGTGAAATTGGAATATGGGAGACAGTCTATTCGCTACAAGGGAGCTAAAGTTTTTAATAATCTCCCACTTAAACTTAGAAGTAAATATACTGAAATGAATTTTAAAGATATTTTAAAAGTTTACAAGTTCTAGTTTTTATCATATTATTCGCTACAAGGGAGCTAAAGTTTTTAATAATCTCCCACTTAAACTTAGAAGTAAATATACTGAAATGAATTTTAAAGATATTTTAAAAGTTTACAAGTTCTAGTTTTTATCAGGTTCTTATTGTTTTACAGATTTTTTTCTCTTCCTAACAGGACACGTGTTGATAACAGTATTTGTATATATTACTTTTTAATTATACATTTAAAGAAATGTTTTTATCCTGTATAAATATTCGTAATAAATAAATAAATAAATAAATAAATAAATAAAATAAATAAATAAATAAATAAATAAGTAAATAAATAAATAAATAAATAAATAAATAAAATAAATAAATAAATAAATAAATAAAATAAATAAATAAGAAATGCATGATTTTTTTTGGTTTTCTGTGTGCTGGACATTCTTTGAATGTAGCTGTTGTTGTCCTATATACCACGTGACTTATCACTCCATTTTAGCGCGGTTTCCAGAGAAGAAACAAAATTCGTTTCCGCTGGGAGACATCTTGTGTTTACTGCCATCATCAACGAACAGGGACATGCTATTTATTGTTTAACTTGATTACTGTTTAATGCAGTGATATTTATAACATTAAAAATGCCAGTTGAGCACAGTAGGAATATAGTAAAAGCCTTAAATGAAAGGAGTTTGAAGGGAAAGTGTCGATGCCGGAGGACAAGATCACAACAATGCCTGGAAATGTTTCTTGAAGAAAGGGTTGGCACTTCAGTACTTCACCATAATGTAAGAGCCAGGTACCATTTCTTATTGTAAACTGCTGTCTTTCAACGTGTAATCTGGTAGTGTAACCACAGGGAAGAGCTTTCAGTAAATTTTTTATACCACAGGATTGAAATAACTACCTGATAAAATAGAGAAAATGACTGTGTGAAGTTTATGAAATAATACCTGATTACAGTTCTATGTAGTTTTTAAAAATATATGAATGGTTCCAAAGCTTGTTAATGCTTATTACTTTGTCAGAGCCAATGTCACATTTTTTGCAGTCAGTTCTTTTGGCTATGGCATTTTAGTAGGAAATATTTGGCAAGACTGCAGTTATTTATCTTGGGTGTACTATTTTCAGCAGAATATTATATTTTCCTTGTTATGAGGGAAGTACTGGTACTGTCCAATAACTAATTGCATGATATGGTAATGTACTTGGTTTTATGTTGTGGTTCTCTTCAGGGGGGATCTACCCGAAATGTGACCTTCACGCAAATAGCCTAAGGCGTTTTTAGGGCTGCACTGTTTTTCATGAGCAACGGCCCTCCACACACTACTCTTGCTAAAAGTCTTAGTTTAAGCAACACACGATAACACAGTTTAAATTGGGATGTTCATGCGAGTCAATTGACCAAGATGGCGAAAACACTGAAAGTTATCATGAAAGTACCACTTTTCGAAAACCAGGATAATGCCCACATTTCATGAACACTAACACATTTCAGTCTATTTCAGGAGAAACGTCTCATCTGATAACTTCTCTACCCGTTTGTAAAACATCCCAACATCAGCTAGCACAGTATTTGTAAGCTATACCTTCCTATCTTATTCCATCACTTGCTATTCAAACTCCATTGGCCAGTTGTGAAAGTTGGCACATTTTCACCAGTTTCTTTGGTGATGAAGATTCTTTGAATTTTTCTGTGACTGGAAATGAAACTGGCTTTCCTGCTTTTTCTTCACAGCTGTTGATTTTCTCACCCAGCAATTTTTGTAATGATTTAGCACAAAGGAAATGAGGAATCCTCTCCGGAAGCATTTTAAACAGGAACATGACTATTTGTAGTACTCTGGTAATTTTCAAAGAGCTTTTGAATATATTTTTTGACACCAAATGGGTTGCAATCAGTCTGTTTTCTTATTTTCCAAATGTTGAAATCCTATCCACAGGGAAGGACCTGGAGGTCAGAGATTACTCCCTACAGAATCCTTGTCATTCACAGGTTGCATTTATATGACAAGGGGTCACCCACATAGTACGTTGCCAAAATTTTGGTTATTTAATATTTCATTCTGCTCTTGCTTGGAAGCAAGCTTATTTTTCAAGGGACCCCTTCCATACTTGCATACTTTTTATACTCACCCCCCCCCCTCAATTTTAAAGCAATTTTATTTAAAAAATTACAGAATCGAAAGTACTGTGGTTCAATGGATTCCAGTGTATTACTAGAGTGTGTGTAACTTAATACCCCTATTTGTGTGCCTATGGGTACAGTGTCTCTGTTTTGCAATATATTCCCATTCAAATTCTTAACTTTTTGACTCCATTTTCTGGTTTTCAAAATGCAATACAAGTGTTTCCCAGACTTGTAGTACTTTTCAAAGCATGAATTTAATACGAGGAAGTAAATTTACTGAGCATGTTCTTTTCCTCTACAAGTATGTTTCATGTTGTTGTTTTCTTTGAAATCAGCATATTTTTTTTGTGCCTACAAACTTGACCTAAACCTCCCTTTACTAGCATGCAAATACACACTTTGGTGAACCCTCTCACCCCAACACAACAGGAAAATGAATTTGAAGCATTAAAAATAATTTATCAATTGCCTCAAAATTCAGTGATATAGAGCATTAAACAAATGAAATAATTTGTCAATGAACAGACAACTAAGTGGTAAAATACCTAGGTGAGTGGAAACAAATATCATTGCTGTGTAACATTTTGACTAACAATTGGAGACAATAAATTATTAAAAATTTTTTTTCAAAGCAGCATTTGTTTAAAAATATTTCAAATAGTTGTGAACTGCATTCTTTCTTTCCCGTACCACCCAGTGTTGGACCCAAATAACATTTTGCTCTGGGTGTTGCCCATTCTCAACCAAACAAAAAGACCTAAGTATTACCTTTAAGAAGTTGGATCATCATCATCATCATATTCGGTTTAATGTCCGTTTTGCTTGCCAGCATGTTTGGACGCTTTCTTGAAATTGACTTCCAAGTTATCCTATCCTTCACCAGGTCTCTGCTGACACCTTTTTGGATGAGGGAAGAAATTTTTATATGTATTTGTTAACAATGGAACTTATTTTCATGACTTAATCCTGCCACCCTGAAACAATTTTCAATATGAGCCAACTGTTAAACTTTTCAAGGTACATGTTCATGAAAAAATTCTTTTCTTTTGCCATGTGGATAACATTTTCTAATTTCAGCTTCATTTTGTCATTTTTAATGATTCAACTGATACATGTTACTATGTTTAATAAATTACTTTGACGAGCAAAGTTTTGTATAATATGTGCTGCACCTTTCTTTAAACCAGGTCCTCTGTAGCTCTTATTTTTTTAAAAATAGTTGGCCTTGACCCTATAAAGTATGTTGAACATAAAAAGAAACCAATGCCCTGTTCATAATTTTTCCAAAGAACACTAAAGAATTCATAAAATAGGCATAAACATAAACTCACTGTGATGGAATGACTTTCCCTTTCATCACTGCTGGGGAAGGCTAGCACTTTTTTGCTGAGCAGACCATTTGCCGGTGTTAGCTCTCATTATCGTCAATATTCCCAGCTTTATGCAATTCTGCTGCTTTAAATGGCTTAAGGCCAAGTGTGTCATTTGATGTTATCATAGATAAGATTTTAGAAAGAAAATCCCCAGCTCAGTACAAGAGGTATTTTGTGAGCTTAACTGTAACTGTAGCCCCCCAAACCATTAAAAATGTTAGGAATATTGTACACCACTAAAAATGTTACTTATTTTTAGTGGTGTACATCTCCCAAGAGTACAAACCAGGACAAATATTTGCAGATTTTATCTTGAGACTAAAAAGGCATCTGAAAGAGTGTGAATTTGGAGCACTTTGTAACTTCTTGATTTGTGATGCCATAGTACCTGCTGTTTTGGATGAAAATTTGTAAGAAAGAATGATAAAACAGTTGAAAATGAGATTAGAGAAAGTCATTTGATATGGAAAGTCAGTTGGAGAAATTTGAGAGCATACACAAGCATGAAAAAAAGAGGATGATAAAGCTAATATGTTTGTGGACAGCTAATCTCTGACTGCAATTATTGTGGTGGTTTTCATAAAGTTTGATTATACATATGTTACTTACTTACTTACTTCAGCCTGGAGGTTGTAAGTCAAACCTCCCGACCACATCTCCTCTCCATCCTCTTCTATCCAGGGCTCTTCTTCTGAGTTCTTCAAGTGTCAGCGTGGTGATATTTTGTATGTGCTTGATAAAGTTTAGCCTAGGTCTTCCTCATCGGTTTCTTTCTTGGAAATGCTCGAACAAAGTGAATCTACTTATGATATCATCCTTCCTTATCCAATGCCCTAGCGATCTCAGCTGACGTTGGAACATTTTATCACTCAAATTACCTCTCTTTACACGTCTGAGTATTTCATCGTTTCTTACTCTGTCTATTCTTCTAATCCCAAGGATGAACCGGTAACAACTTGTTCCAAAGGAGTCAATTTCTTTCTTCATTGCTTTGGTTGTAACCCATGTTTCAGAGTTGTAGAAAATAATGGAGACTATAAGTGAATCGAAGAGGTGTAACTTCACTGCCAGGGAGATGTCTTTTGATTTCCAGATTGTTGCTAGTTTCCAGAACTGACTCCAGGCCAATCCTTTTCGTCTTTTTAAGTCCGTATGGCAGTCAGCTAAGTGGGCACCAAGGTATTTAAAGTCATCGACGACTTCCAGACTTTTGTTCTCTGAGATTTCTACTAAGACTTTGCCTTCATTTACCACAGTTCTTGGTTCAACAACATCTCTAATCATAACTTTAGTCTTTCCATAGTTAATATTCAAACCAACTCTTTTTGCTGAAGTTTCTACTGTCAGAAAATGCTCTATTGCCTCTGTTTCATCTTTGTCTAGCAGTACAATATCATCTGCAAAGTCGAGATCGGGAAGCAGATCATTCGGGTGTGTTTCAAGTCCTGTTGTCTCCTCAGTACTTTGCAGTACATAATCGAGTACGATGATGAACAGGAAAGGGGCTAATGTGTCTCCCTGTTGGACTCCCGTAGTTATTTTATTGGAAATTCTTTGCCATTGTCGTACAAACATCTGATGGTGTTGACGATTTTCTCTGGAATTCCGAAGTTTCGAAGTATCTTCCACATCGTCTCTCTGTTTATGGAATCGAAGACCTTTTTGAAATCAATGAATGTCATCACAGTTGGTAAATTTTTCTGATGGAACTGTTCGAGTATTCTTCTGATGATATGGATTTGTTCAATGCAGCTTTTACCTTTCCGAAATCCTGCTTGGAACAGGCGTAGGTGTGATGAGACTTTGTAATATATTCTGTTAAGAATAACACGGTTGAACACTTTTCCAGCAACAGACATCAGAGAGATTCCTCTAAAATCAGTCATGTATACATACATACAATACATATATACAATCGGTTCTTTTTGATTATCGTGCAGGTCTGGAAGCATCCTCCATGATGGTGGGCTTCCCTCCAGATGCCTGGCTAGCTGCATGCATGGCATATCTCACACTAGATTTCCAGGTGGCTCTATTCATTGGGTCACTTGAACCAAGGCCCCATTCAGAGATATCATCCTTCAGAACATTGTGCCATGTCTTTCTTGGTCACCCAGGTCACTGATGTCCATCCACAGAAAAGTCTACTGCCTGCTTGATTGTGCCACTAGCTCGCTGGACATGGCCATACCAGCGTAAACACCTTTCCCTCATGGTGTGCATTATGTCGGCTAATCCTAGCTTGGACAGCAGTTGGCTTGAAGGGGTTGTCTGCGCCTGGTCATGTCTGATACTACAGATTCGCCTAATCATTGCCCTATCATTATGCTGCATGTGCAATAAGTCACTCTTGGTCATGATTATGCCCTGTATATGTAAAGATCATCAACTTCTGTAGCAAACAGTCAACACTCTGCAACCATGACATGAGGTGAAAGGAAGCAATTGTTCACAGTAAACATGAACTGTTGGTTGGCTGTATGTTTATCTATTTACACCTAAGGAACAAAAGAGAAATAGCAGTAATTATTAACTACATTTTCATAACATTCTCACATGCTAGAGAATTATTCATCCATAAAACTATACATCACAGGTTTCTCAAGTTGATTATTGTGATGGCTTGTTAATGTTTCACTCAAGTTGATGGAGGTATTTTGACTGTTATCTATATTTAGTGTGCCAGGAATGGGCTTGCACTCATCAAGGAGATTTTCTTCTAGAGAGGTGTTAGCTGTATCAGAGTCAATGGGACACAGTGCAAGGTCAGAAAGCAATACTTAAGATTCAGATCCATCACAATTATAGATATGGGCATAACTTTGATTTGTTATGAAAGGTGTGACTTTGTCAATAATTAAAATGACTAATGATAAGTTACTTGCATACTTGCATCCTCAATAGGGTAGGGCTGTCAAGTGGTAATGCTAGAAATCACCATCAGCTTTTCAGTAAGATGTTTGCAGCTAAGTACTTCACTTAATTGGATGCAAGTAAGAGCTATTGAGAGATAAAAATGACAATGAGTCTATAAACCTTTTTTCCTTTGTTATAACACATGGTTGCTATAATCCCATAGGGTTCCATTTGGAATAAACCTAAACCTCACCTATTAGAAGCAACAACAACTTTGTGTGAACTTCAGCCAGCCCAATGGAAGTATCATTGTTTCTAAAGAGAGCCTGTGATTAAAATGCCAGTTTAATTTTTTTACAGCTAATGGTTGAAATGTGTATATTTTATCTTGCGCACCAGCAATTTGACTGAGAGAGTTGGATGTTAAGCAGCTTTAAATTTCAAGTGAAAAATAGACAGATTCAAAGCCTACCCTTGTTACTCTCCTAGGTTTTGTTGCAACAGTCTTTCTATGCACTAGAAATAACTACAGAATTGACCACAAAGTGAAATCTTTAACATTCATTTTTGCCTGTGCCTTTTTACCATATTTGCAAGTTTGACATTCTCTTGTGCTGGCATTTAATGATAACTGTTTACATTAATAATAGTTATCAATTAATATTATATGTTTTTGTAGTGTTTTAGGTCATGCATACTGCTCATTTTGCTCTTGATCTCACATTGTTTATTAATTTTTATGTACAAATTTTTTTGTACATATTTGTATGCAGTGTAT
Source organism: Morbakka virulenta (assembly GCA_003991215.1). Classification (NCBI taxonomy): domain Eukaryota; kingdom Metazoa; phylum Cnidaria; class Cubozoa; order Carybdeida; family Carukiidae; genus Morbakka; species Morbakka virulenta. The sequence continues at coordinate 166,028 of RDPX01000356.1, read as the reverse complement.
AGTTTCTATGTAGTAAGCATGTACTAATTTTATACTAATTGGGTCTTGGTATCAGCTTTACAGAGAGTAATTCCATGCATAAAAGATGGTAGGTCACCCAGCAATTTTTGTAATGATTTAGCACAACAGAAATGAGAAATCCTCTCCGGAAGCATTTAAAACAGGAATATGACTATTTGTAGTACTCTGGTAATTTTCAAAGAACTTTTGAATATATTTTTTAACACAAAATGGGTTGCAATCAGTCTGTTTTCTTATTTTTCAAATGTTGAAATCCTATCCACAGGGAAGGACCTGGAGGTCAGAGATTACTCCCTACAGAATCCTTGTCATTCACAGGTTGCATTTATATGACAAGGGGTCACCCACATAGTACGTTGCCAAAATTTTGGTTATTTAATATGATACCTCTCTCACTTGGAAGCAAGCTTATTTTTCAAGGGACCCCTTCCATACTTGCATACTTTTTATACTCCCCCCCCCCCATCACAGAGAGTAATTTCTTACCTAAAAGATGGTAGGAGGTAAACTGTTCACTGCTTTTGAAGGGCAAAGTATTTGTTTAAATTTTTCTCTTTTTCTAAATGAATGTAGTTTTAAACTGTTAAGAATAAGCCTCTGTTTCAGTTGGTAATAAAAATGGACACTGATTTGTGGCTTTGGTTTTTCTTCCCTTGTGCAATATGAATTATTTAAAAGATATGTCAAGTTTATCAGATGAAGATATTTGGGTCTTAAATAATTTATTTTATTTTGTTTATAGAAATACGACACACCACAAAGTTCAAAATCCACATTTATTTTGGCAGTTAGCCCAGACAGGTTTGTAGATATTGAATTCAGTTTGAGAATATCAGGTCTGTGTCTGTAGCCATGTATTATTTACACTTGTCAATATTTTGATCCCACAGAATTCATTTCACCTGTCAGTTACACTTTAATTTTGGGGGGTTAGTGGTTGGGTTTCCCTATTCTTTATAGGTCTTCAAAAATCCAGTGAAAAAATAATTAAAATAATGTAGCAGGCAGAAGAATGTGAATGTGAGCTATTAATGAACATGTATGAGAGAAAAAATGAATAGAAGTATTCATATCCTTATTTTGTATTTCAGCCATTTTACACTGTTATAAAGAACAGTGTAAAAGTTTATAAGGCCTAAATCAGCGAAAACTACACACTAATTACAATTCAACAAAGCATGGTGACTCTATCTAAGAGTCTGCTGAAATAAGTTTTTGTGGGCACACCATAAGCATCCCAAACATAGAATAATAATGAATCTAGATAATATTTTTAATTTGATTGTCACTACACACACAAAAAGGCAACATTCATTAAGCTTATATATTTTAACTTATTTTTCTTATAATTTGAGATGATTCCATGCCTGAAGATTACCATGGAGCATTTCTAATTTTTTATTTATTGCTAAAATTTTATTTGGTTCTGGCATTGATTTGTGACCCTACCTGGGCAATGATCCTGAACCCCACTGAAGCTTTCATCCCCATTACCAGCCAACAAAAACATTTGAGGACTTGTCTTCAAGACTGTAACAGTCTTGAAGACGAGTCTGCTGTCCATCTTCTCTTGTCCAACTTTTTATCAACTCTTATTTTAAATGTCCTTGTATTATGAATAGCACTGATGCTTGGCCATTCCAATCTACAATAACTATTTGATGCAATTATCTTTCATTGCTGATTTTAATGCTTGTCTATTTTTACTGAGTATTGCCTGATAGGTTTATGGGCCATTTTGAAATAAAAGATGTTTTTATAATAGACTTGATAGTGCTTTTTTGTTAAATTTAGCAATGCTCCATGTTGTGTGGCTATGATCAGTCTATTTTTACTATGATTGTTCAAATCAGTCCTCCACCTTATTCCTCATATCTGTGATTCTGACAGATAAAAGTCTGTTATGTATTGTTAACATTTGCATTAGCCGGTTTGACTTTTACTTATTTGGTTTTTTTTAATTATGCCACTTCCTTTTTCCTAAACCAATTACCCTCACTTGAAATCCAGAACAAAAATATAAGGGGTACAACATGTTAGGAGATTGAAAGACCTGCAAAGGGAAGCATTTCTCAGGTGGTTCAAATATGTAACAAGAAGAGAGGAAGATGATGTTGGTAGGAGAATGTCTGACATGGATGTGATGGGGAGAAAAAAGCAAGGATGACCAAAGAGGAGGTTTATAGATCTGATGGCAGAGGACATGGGAGTAGCAGGAACATAGGAGGATACAATAGACTATGGAAAATGCAGGAGACTGTGGTGACTCCTGACAGGGAGCAGCAGACTCATCAAAGGATATGTATATATATATATATATATATATNTACAACATGTTAGGAGATTGAAAGACCTGCAAAGGGAAGCATTTCTCAGGTGGTTCAAATATGTAACAAGAAGAGAGGAAGATGATGTTGGTAGGAGAATGTCTGACATGGATGTGATGGGGAGAAAAAAGCAAGGATGACCAAAGAGGAGGTTTATAGATCTGATGGCAGAGGACATGGGAGTAGCAGGAACATAGGAGGATACAATAGACTATGGAAAATGGAGGAGACTGTGGTGACTGCTGACAGGGAGCAGCAGACTCATCAAAGGATATGTATATATATATATATATATATATATATATATATATATATATATGTGTGTGTGTGTGTGTGTGTGTGTGTGCATGTGTGCATGCATGTAAATTCCATAAAGGTAATGCTTGTTTGTAGTTGCAGTCAAGTCATTGAAAATTTCATTGTGAAAATATGTTTCTATAAAATATGACAAGGGGATATTATGAAATGGTTTTTTACTTTACATTTAGGTGCCACAAACTACAACTGGAAAACTAGGATTTTATAAAAGCTATTTCATAAGATCATGGCTTATTTCTTATACCTTAGCAGTAAGAATAAAAAACATTACTGGATACTTGACTATATGAATTTTTCTCCTTGTTAACTACAAATTGTACAATAATTACACCCAGTCATTTTTAATCAAGTTTTTTCATAATACTGCTCATTTCTTTATTCCATTTTTTTTTTGTCTTTTAGAACAATGGTAGCTTCTACTCATGTGGACCACACCATTAAGATATTTAGATGTTTTGATGGTACATTACTGAAAACGCTTTCAGGACATCCAAGGTCGCCTTGGTGTTTAGCATTTAATCCAATAAATAATAATGTTGTTGCATCTGGTTGTCTTGGTAGACAAGTTCGTGTATGGGATCTTAAGGTAAATATCAGCATTAGTATCAAGTTAGTAATTCTTGTACTTAAAGTTAATAGAAAAGAACAAACAGAAGTGACTTAATTTATACCTAGATCTAATAAGACAAATTAGATTACAAAGAGATGTTAGATATCATAAACATTCTAATAATTTGCACACTAACATGCCTGTGTAAAGTGAATTGATTAGCAGGATGAAATATGTTTATAGACTAAAATCCTTCAGCTCCATAACAATACAGAATCATTAAGCTTGTAAAAGAATGATTATTTCAAAAATGAAATAGACCAGTTCTGAAGTCTGTTAAGGAGAAGTATTTTGTATAACTGGTTAAGTATTTTGGCATGTTTCTCATCACTGGTTAATGGAATCTCAAAGTATATCAATAATTGATGTGGGAAATGGTCACAGCATTAATTTAAGTGCTCGAAAATTGAAGAATTTTTAATTAAACTATGTTTTTTGTGCATTCATTTAAAGTTCTTTCTGCTTTGCCAATCTATTATACATTAAAAAATTAATTTGGAGGAGCCATGGCTTAATGGTTAGTGCAACTGCACAGTAACCAAGAGTTCCGGGTTCGATTCCCCAAGCTGTCGAGGAGAATTTGGAACTTTGCAAAGAAAAAAAGGCCATTGGTTGGTGTCAGAAAGGGCATCCGGCCAAGAAATTCCTCACTGCCAAATCAAAGTCCCTCTGAAGGGCACCGTCTGAGCCCAGATTTCTGGGGGAAAATGAGGTTAAAACTAAAAAAAAATATTTAAAAAATTAGAAAATGCTTTCAAGCTCACAAAACTTGATCAATCAGAAACTAAACTTAAAAGACACAATTGGTAAGGGTAATAAGACATGCACATAACACCACTGCCAACTAAACCAGCAGAAGTTAACAGGAACAAGCCCAGGCAAAAAGGATCAGGAGAGTTCAAGCAGTGATGGCAAGATAAATGCCTAACAATAAACACCCAGCTTGCACCAACCAAGCTGATGTAGACCAAACCACAAACCCATCTGTGGTTATGAATCTCTGGAATTAATGCCTTGGCAGTTTCATCCTTATAGCCCAAAATCAGTGGCTTTGCAAGAAACTACCAAGCCAACATTTTTGGAAATGGTACTGACCAAAATTGTAGATTGTGACAAATTAGCCAACAGTTGTTCAATTAGTGATCTTGCAGTCAATAATGACAACACTTTGCAAAAACCAACAACTACTGGCTAATTTGTCAATTTGTTTTTCTGAAGTGTTGTCATCATTGGCTCACCAGATCACAACTTGAAATGAAAGACCATACTGTGTATTGCCATTTTCTTTTTGACCATATTTTTTCCCCAGGTCAATGTTCCAACCATGTATGTACCATAGAGGAATTTCTTTACTTTCAACTACAAGCCACTTCACTAACAATAAATTCTCACATCCAGTAAAACTTAGGTGCCATTTCTCTATCATTAAAAAGATGCTCTTGAGAGATGCCTAATGGCAAACTCACTTCTTGTTTATCAGACCATGCTTCTTCTGGGAAATCATGTTTCTACTAATCTTATTCCCTATTGGCTTGCTGATTGAAAAGGGGTTACAACTATAATATTGCAGATCATGTGTAGCAGTGTTATATACTCAAGTTAGTTCAAATGCTAGCTTCCACCATTTAGAAATATGATACATGTTTTTTTTCTTCATTTTTTGCCACATGGCATGGATCCAGAGGAGAGGTTCTATTGAAGTTTTCATGTTACCCAATTACATTTCCTGTCACTGAAACCTGAGATAAAATCTTCACTTTTATAAAAAAGGACCACAAAACAAAAGATCGAAAAACCACCACAATAACTCCTTTTTAACTTGCCCTAACAGCTTGACCTAGCAGCTTGACCTAACAGCTTGCCCTAACAGAATTTTTGTAGTATGTGTTTGAATACAAAATTGTTGTTCAAAAGTTATGTACAGTGAAATGTTGACACAGAAATCTGTAAATTTATAAGAGAGAAAGTTATTATTAACAGTAGTTTTAGCAGGAATTAATAAGCAATTGGGCAGGGGGGGGGGGGTGTTTGTTATATGTTCAAATGTACCAGCTCACATCAGTAAGACCCTAGCTCATATGTACCCTGTACTTTCCTTTGACCACATGCAAGGCAAATTTATTCAACTTGTTAGCTTTGATGGGTTAATATGCACTTAAATAACATGCACAAATATGCACTATAAGCTTTTTAGTAGGTTATTGTTTACCAATGAAACTTTTAATACTTTTGCTGGGAATGGATCCTCGTGGATGGTTAGAGACCTTTTTTTCTTTTTTGTTCTTTAATGATCATTGCCCCATGTCCTTGACCCAGATGGTGTCTTAAGGGGCTTCATGAGGATAATGAGACATTTTATGACCAGCTGCCCATCTTCAGGCAACTCATTGGGTAATTTTGTTACTGTGTGCCTCCTATAGCTTCTAGGCCCCTTACTCCATGCCTNCACTTTCCTTTGACCACATGCAAGGCAAATTTATTCAACTTGTTAGCTTTGATGGGTTAATATGCACTTAAATAACATGCACAAATATGCATTTAAATAACATGCACAAATATGCACTTAAATAACATGCACAAATATGCACTATAAGCTTTTTAGTAGGTTATTGTTTACCAATGAAACTTTTAATACTTTTGCTGGGAATGGATCCTCGTGGATGGTTAGAGACCTTTTTTTCTTTTTTGTTCTTTAATGATCATTGCCCCATGTCCTTGACCCAGATGGTGTCTTAAGGGGCTTCATGAGGATAATGAGAAATTTTATGACCAGCTGCCCATCTTAAGGCCACTCATTGGGTAATTTTGTTACAGTGTGACTCCACTAGCTTCTAGGCCCATCACTCCATGAGAAAGTTCCTGCTGTGAGTAGATGACAAATGACAGAAGTTATGTCTTTTATGCACATAAAGGAGTTCTTCATGTTTAAAACCAAAAGCAATACATTGACCCTTTTTATATGGTGTACTGAAAGGACACCTTTCTCAAATAAAAGGGTTTTAAATTTGGACTGTTTTTGGACTCGGCTTCTTCTCCCTATTGTGTAACTTAACAACATTAGTGAGTAAACAGAAAGTTCTCTTTGATCCTGTTTTTTTCCCACACTAAGGATTGCAGATAAATACACTCTAAATATAATGGTATGGTAACGCTTGGTGTTATTAACCATTTGTTAATTTTACATCTTTAGAAAGGTAGATGGCAGTATGTTGTGTGTTCATTCCAAACCACCATTTTACATTATTTGATTTTTATTCATATTTATTGTTCTACTAGACAGGTGAATGCGAGACTTATTTACCACCAACACAGAGTGCAATTGCATCTGTAGCTTTTCACCCAGAAGTAGATCTCCTGTTAGTTGCATCAGGTAACAAAATTTATTTCTGGGACTGGAAGGGAGGAGATACAGTACAAGTGTTGCAAACAAGAAGACAACAGGAGTCCATAAGGTGAGCTAAGAGTGATCCTCCTTTTAGAAATTTAGAGCATTTTTAGGGTTGATTAACATGACAAATACGTTTTGTTACGTTTTGAAGTTTCCTGAAATATTTTAAACAAGGCAGGATACTGTAGTGTGATTTTAGAGGCTTATGTAAGAATCCTAAGCAATGTTCTTTCCATACCATGCCATGTACAATCATTTTTTTCTATGTTTAATAGTTACTAATGTACATTATATTTTGTCCATTCTGTGTCTTAGTAAAATGTCTTTGAAATCAATGCCAAAATTAATCAGGTATTTTGGGATGTGTGATATGATCTAGAAGAAAATTGCAGTGATTGGGTTGATGGTTAATATTTTTTTTGTTATTTGGCTGATCATACAATCTGGAAGTATGTAAAATTATTTACTTTTCATCATCATCATCATCATCATCATCATCATATTCGGTTTAACGTCCGTTTTACATGTTAGCATGTGTTGGATGATTTCTTGAAATTGACTTCCAAGTTATCCTATCATTCAACAGGTCTCTGCTGACACCTTTTTGTTTGAGATCCATCCTTATCACTTCCTTCCATGTTTTCATCGGTCTTCCTCTGCGAGTGGTTCCTGTCACCTTGATTGTTCTGGATCTACTTGCCTAAGCATTCTTGTACATTCTCTCCACTTGACCAAACCAACGAAGCCTTTTATTCTGCATACAGCTGCCAATACTGTCCAGATTCAATCTCCTTCTGAGTTCATTAGAACTGAGCCTGTCTTACATTTACTTTTAATATTTAAATATTTCTTTCAAGTCTTTTCTCTTGTACAGCCAAATAGGTTTTATTCAGTTGCCATTTTGTTAGCTATAGTTTTCAGAAAACGTAAAAACGTAGATGAAGAGATCGTTAAATTTGTCTAAATCTGATCCTTACTGGACAATGAAATTATAATTCCAGGCACAAATATAAAGATAATATTGACGATGCTAGTAATGTCTTTATTTCAAATTTTTGCCATTTATGAGCTGTAGGTCCTGGTTATAGCAAAGCATAGACATATTGTTACCTGATCTTATATCTTCGTTGAACATGCTTGACCAAAGGATTGATAGTGGGGGACGAGGAAGAAAAAATCAAACTTGAGTGTCACAAGTAATGTATTTCATACGAATAAATTTCTTTGAAATAAAGCAACTTTTCTGCTGGATCAAAAAAGATGATAGGTTTCAAAATAGCTTTGAAATGGTACTCTAATCTAGAATGATATTACAACTACTATCAAAAAGAATACTTTAATTAAGTGCTAACTTGGTTAAAAACTTCCTCTAGTTGATTTTTATTAAAACGTTTGCCATGGCATTGTCACTGAACATCATCTCATCATCACTTTATGGAAAACGTACCGACAAGCAATTGTGGCCCCTTGCCAGTGATCCTCGAAACCTCCGTATTTGGTGCCGTATCTTGTCGTCCCGTCGTACTTAACTTTGAATGTTAGGAACTACTGGCATACCAATGAAGAAAGACAATTTCTTGAACATTATTGGATTTACGACAATGGGAAAATCGTCTTTGCACATGTGAAACACGAGTATCTCAGTGTGGGTGTCGAATTCAAACTGATATTTGTTTCTAAAATATAGATTTTCACAGCAGAAGAAATGCCATTGGATGGTACGTAACGTGTACATTTTTTTTGGAACCGTACTAAATATTTTACGGAAATCGCACCTTGCCAGAAATTAACTACAAAGAGACCTTGGACCATTATTCAGATCAGAACAGAGGTGGAAAACTGTGATTACTCGGGTTTTGTTCAAGCAGAGATGAATTTTCTCGTAATGTGCTATGGAAGCCATTACATAGCGTTCCTTCTGGGGCTGCCTGGCACAGCCATATATTGCCCACTTCTGCTGGTGATACAGGATATCTCCTTGCTAATCTAACGGCAGCAATAAAGGATGGAGAAAATAGGAAATAACAGGCTAGAGAGGCCCTCAGTCTACCTGGTGATATTGTGAACTTAATCAATGTAGTAAATTTACAGTTATGTATTAGCGAATAAGCATGGCCAACCGTGAAGGCATTCTCGTTATATTTCTTGAATATAAATTCAGTTTTTCATTATTTTTCAGAGTGATACGTTTCCATCCTACTGGGAGATGGTTAATGACTGCAATAATGAACTTATCAGAACATGAACCATTCGAGGTAAACGTGTCTTTGTCTTTTCTCCTTGTCCATTTCTTCAATTGTTTTGTGATTTTGTTATTACCAGAACAACTCGGGTCTTTGATGAGCGGAGTGGCTTCTTTTATTGTGAATAGTTTATTGCCCTTTAGAATAATTCGATTTTTTCCCCTGACCACTGACAAATAGTTAGCTAATTTTTTTTAGCTTGATCACCAGTTCGTTTTCTCGTTAATCACAAACCATTTTTACTAGTCTTTTATTTTTTTAAGTGTAATCATATTCTGAAGACTGTTACTTTCAGTAAAACCCAAGTTAGCATTGGGTTTTAAAACACCCATGCCGAGAAACAGTGAAATTTGGATTAAAAATTATGAAATAGGTGGATATTAAAAGCGGAGTCGAGGAGGTGCAGAGCAAGGAGAATGCTAAAAAAAACGATAAACAGCTTGGATAATGAACCGAAAACCTTGAGGGAGAATTGACTGACCCAGACATTGTGAGGGCAGTATGAGAGAGACATGATAGAGGCATCTTAGTCATTTTCTTGTGACAAAGGAATAAGGCCTGTTGTAGCTTAAAGCTGGCCACATACGGTATTTTATTGACCATAAAATTAATGTAATTTGACCTACAAGATTTACTTGCGCAAGAGCTGCTTACGACTTTTAGCATCAGATCATGAAGGTTTTTTTTTATAGATTTGCCTATTTCAGTACAATAAAATCGGGTTTTGTTTCGTTGCATATCTAAAACACCCGGTAATTCCTGACCATCGCCAGGTCTTGTGACATGCTAATTCCTTGTTGAGAGGGAAGCTGATGATATAGTTTATCGTTGTGTTTAGTTATTTTCTATGAATACTAAAAGTTACCATTCACCTTTTTTTTTTGCTATGTATTTCCACATAATTATACATTGTTAGTGTAACATTCGATCTGAATCTTTTTCTTACAGCCCACCTATGCTAACGTCTCCGCAATGAGGTAAAAGAAATTCCATTTTTAATGTCTGTTTATTTTGGGGTTTTATACGTATTTTATAGTGATAAACCTATTTTCATTTGGACGATTCCATTGGTTGGATTCGTTGGTAACATAAGTAGAGGGAAGAGTCAAGCTTGTAGTAATGTACGTGCAACCCAGGTGTGTTTGATCATCATCATCATATTCGGTTTTACGTCCGTTTTACATACTGGCATATGTTGGACAGTTTAATAAAATGGACTTCCAAGCCGTCCTTTACCAGATCTTTGGTGACACCTTTTTGCATAAAATCCGATTTAATTACTACCTCCCATGTTTTCTTTGGTCTCCCTTTCATAACAGCACCTTACACTTTCATTGATATGCACTTCTTCACCCAATCATCGTCATTTTTTCTCACCACATGACCAAACCAACGAAGCCGTCTTTTCTGCATGTACTCTCTGATACTATCCGAGTTTAATCTTTTCCTGAGATCCATGGAGCTTAGCCTGTCCTTCAGGGTTACATTACACATTCACCAAATCATTCTCATGTCATTTCTTTCTATGCAGGTCAGATCTTTAGCTTTCACTTGCCATGTTTCGCTGCAATACATCATAACACTCCGTACGCATGCCTGGTAGACTCTGCCTTTGGTTGGAAAAGAGAGAACTCTACTGGTTAGCAGTGGCAATAGGAACTTACTCCATTCACTCCTCACCCTTGCAATCACAATTGCATCCGCCCCTCCACTGACATTTATGGTGTCACCATGGTAGCGGAATGTCTCCATCACTTCAGAAATCGTAAGTTTTTATATACATTGAGGAAAAAGGCTGTTGGGGGCAACAGGGGAGCATCGAAATAGGGAATATCAAAATACAAAGTATGCTTACTCCCGTTCTCTTTCGATGCTCATCCCGAACACCTGTGTGTAATAACTTTTTCTAAGGCTTGTCTTTTATACCTTTAATCAAAAGCACGTTCAGATTTGCAGAAAAGACCGATTTTAAGAAAATTTGTTCTACTGAGTAACAGAGAGACATTTTTAAAATGCATATATATATATATATATATATATATATATATATATATATATATATATATATATCGCCGTATGCTCCTTCCCTGCAATTGGCTGGGTTATTCGGGTGGCCTATGGCACTTCCATAGGCCACCCGAACCGCGTTACGTTGCTTCCACAGTACTCAAGTCACTGTCATGACGTTCATTATCATTTTGCGGCCTCAGATAAGATAAAATTCACTACACCTTTTCTTGCTAATGATGTCTGGAGAGGTATTCTTCGAGTGATGGTGGGTACCTCCAGTAGAGGAACGACGACACAAGTTCACCAGAGGCACATGCACGTGCACCGTATCCAGCAAACTGGACGCGTCTCCTTTGGACTAAGGTTGATATCCTAAAAATGACGTTATGTAGGACTTAACTGCAACCGTGGGTTGAGTAACACTACCGTGGCTGAACACAGGTATAAATAGGAACTTACACAGGATGACATTGATAGTGATGATGATGATAATGATGATGATGATGATGATGATGATTGCGCCATCTTTGCAGGTGTTTACTGTTTCGTATTATTGCGCGTTACATTAGTTGTAATATTGAGCATGAGCCTGGGCTTTCATATGATGGTTTGGACCACCACATGATTTGCTTGCTAAAATCCATATAAAGAGTTCAATTTGATAGAATTTATTGGATCAGTTTGCTCGTTTTGCCTCGTGAATGTGATGTTTTAGAAAGAGAATTCTTAAAAAGCATTCTGAAACTTACGAAATAAACTTTTCGGTTTGTCTTGTATTCGTATTTTTTGCTTACCTAACGTTCTGAAATCTCGTTTTTTGACAGTTACCATGTATTTTGTATTTTACTATTTTTAGTTATTTCCGTAATATTCAGTTCATCTAATTCCGCTTTAACCATGGTGTCGGAAGAAGTATTTGTTTGACAAGAAGGTTTAAGTCGTATAAAAAAGGTTGAAAATCACCAAGGGTAATATTTCTGCACTTGGGTGCAAGGGCTATGATAGCACAGCTTCTTTCCAACGCATTTTTAATGAGATCGAGTTCTACCAAAAACCTAATTTTGATCTTTAGTTTCAAAGATAGATTCCTTGTTGTCGAAACACTTAGTTCCCCATAAATGCTGCATGGATATCTGTTCCCCGTCCCATTTTTGACGATTAGCTTAAGTGATGGTAGCTTAGCAGTTAAAGCCTAATGCTAGTTGTTTCTACAGTTAGCTTAACCTTGACACAGTTACGGTAACTTTTTTTCTCTACTTAACCTGCATACCTAAGCTTAGGCAATATTTCCCGAATAAATTGGTAGTAGAATAATTTTAATGTAGACTTATTTTTCAGTAATTTGAATATAGCTAACCATTAATGTATAGAGCTCTATGTAAATTCCATAACCTTTTTAGTACTTTTTTTGTACTATTTTTTTTGTACAATGTAAAGTAGTACTTTGTGGCTAATCTCCCGTATTTTGGCCTAATACCAATAAAATTATGGACTTTAATTCCTACTGCACCGTAGCAAATTGAATTTGCCTTCCTTTTTACTGTTTTTATCTCCATTATTATTATTATTATTATTATTATTATTATTATTATTAGTAGTAGTAGTAGTAGTAGTAGTAGTACTACTACTACTACTACTACTACTACTACTACTACTACTACTAAACTACTACTACTACTACTACTACTACTACTACTACTACTACTAAACTACTACTACTACTAAACTACTACTACTACTACTACTAAACTACTACTNCTGTTGCTACTACTACTATTACTACTACTTCTACTACTACTACTACTACTACTACTACTACTACTACTACTACTACTAAACTACTACTACTACTACTACTACTACTACTACTACTACTACTACTACTACTACTACTACTTTTCCCTTCGTTATTATACTAAATTTCAGTGCACTGTGAAAGTGCCGTTAAGTTTTCACTTATGTAGGTCAACCAGAGTTTTCTAGAAAGGTTTTATAGCAAATGCATTGTGGTGCAACATAACTTGTTTCCCTAGCACACTCGCGACCTTCGACTGCACCCAAGGTTGACCTTGACAGGTGACGATTCAGCCAAATTATTTTTTGAGATGATTAATGTCAGGAGCATGGTTATCAAAATATTCTGTCATCACATCACAACTTGTAAATTTCCCGTTGCACAATTGGTACTCTCTTTGCGTCGGCGTTTTCGCAAGTTATAAATGTTATTCTCAAGGTAAAAGTCTTATTCACAACTGCTCATTTATTGTCTGGGTTAATTGCTAATACACGAACACTGATTGTCTTATTCGTTTATGAAATAAAAAAACAGGAGACTTAAGGACCTAAATGGCTAATATGTTAAAACACACTTTGGAAGAAGTACCCTTGAAAATGGGGTAGACGCTGTTGTGGGCTATTTATATATAGAAAGGAAGTAAAAGTGTGCCTTTTACTTACTTTCTACATAATATTTATTTCGAAACACCTTTGGTCGAGTAAGAGTATTTATAACATTTTTATCAATTTTAGTGTCACCGTATTACCCTTGTTCTTGTTGTAGTGACCTGTCATCTGGAGAGCAGCTAATTCAGACTGTCAGCTGTGTTCGTTTTGATAACCGACGCCCTAATCATTCGAGAAAAAGGAACATTGATGAAGGGGAAAGGAACAAAAATAATAGCTCCTCGCCGCAAGCCCAAGGTTCCTCTGATGTAGATAGAGCACCAAACGTAAAGACAGCAACAGCCATGAAGAACACAAGGACTGAAGCTGAGGCAAAGACTTGGACCCTTGCAAGCCGTTATACATCTAGAGCCACGGGCATTACATATACTTCCAATGATATCTCTCGAATTACCAATGATGACGCCAAAAGTGATACGGAAGATTCACCAAGAAGCGGATTCAGTACAAGTGATGCATCAAGAAGCAGTACCGGTACAACTGATTCATCGAGAAGCAGAGTCGATACAAGTGATGCATCAAGAAGCCGTACCGGTACAACTGATTCATCGAGAAGCAGAGTCGATACAAGTGATGCATCAAGAAGCCGTACCGGCACAACTGATTCATCTAGAAGCAGAGTCGATACAAGTGATGCATCAAGAAGTATTACCGGTACAACTGATTCATCGAGAAGCAGAGTCGATACAAGTGATGCATCAAGAAGTAGTACCGGAACAACTGATTCATCGAGAAGCAGAGTCGATACAAGTGATGCATCAAGAAGCAGTACCGTTACAACTGATTCATCGAGAAGCAGAGTCGATACAAGTGATGCATCAAGAAGCAGAACTGGTACAACTGATTCATCGAGAAGCAGAGTCGATACAAGTGATGCATCAAGAAGCAGTACTGGTACAACTGATTCATCGAGAAGCAGAGTCGATACAAGTGATGCATCAAAAAGTAGTACCAGAACAACTGATTCATCGAGAAGCAGAGTCGATACAAGTGATGCATCAAGAAGCAGTGCCGGTACATCTGATGCATCAAGAAGCAGTGCCGGTACAACTGACGCCTCAAGAAGAAGAGTCGGTACAACTGATGCATCAAGAAACAGAGTCGGTACAACTGATACATCAAGAAACAGAGTCGGTGCAACAGTTTCATCAGGAAACAGAGTCGGTACATCTGATTCATCAAGAAATGGAGTGAATGCAACCGATTCATCGCTAGCTATACACAGCCAGAGCCCTACATGTTTCCCTGGCGACTTGCCTGCAGTAGTTCCACCTGAATCTGAAGACACGACAAGTAGACCATGTAGAGCCGTACCGAGCATGGGAGATAATGGTAACTTTTCGTCGTCCGTACAAAGATTACATTTTGAAAATCAAAATGAAACTACAGATGGTTCTGTTGCTCCAGTTGTATCTTCTGACGAACCCCACGAAAGTTCATCAGTTGATTCAAGGAGGGCTAATGCTGCAGTGCAATCACGGCATCCTATAGAGGACAAACCAAATGTACCAGAACCAGGTCAAAGGTCAGTCGACTTGAATCCACCTTCTCCAGGAACTAACCTTTCATCTGATCGTACTTTTCAATCTAATCTTGCACCTAATAGAACATTCTCAGTCATAATCGATAGAAAAAGATCGCAAACATTTTGGAGAGAGCGAGGTTACCACAACTCAGAATTTTCTGTTTCTGGCACAGTGAATGTAGTTCCTTCAGACAGTCTCAGCTGCCCATCTTCCAGTGATGGCACAAGGGTACGCAGCGTTCACAGTGAGGAGCATCCAGCAGTGGCAACAGCCACTGCACAGAGTTTACACCATGTACATACTGCTGTAGTGATTTCAATGGGAGAGAATCCAAACCCAGATCAAGCTTTAGAAGCCGCCTTAAATCGAGCACTTGCTGGTGCGTATGCTGGTTTGGGAGAATCTGCAGTTGCAAGTAATATTATCGATACAACACACCGTATTCAGTTTTGGGAAACGGACTCACTCAGTAAATTAAAGGTGCTAGATGGTGAGTTATTTTTAACCGTTTATTTCTTGTTACTGCCACTGCTCAGGACTTGAAAGGTAAAAATACAAAAACAGTAAAACTGCTTTTTGTTTTTACCAAACAAAAAATGAATATTGTATATAATTATCACCTGGTGATGACGACCCCGTTATACAGAGACGTCATGAGCCACAGGCGAGTTCTTGAAGTTGGCGTTTAAGAGAAAAGGTACTTGTCGTTAGAATATATTATCATTGCGTTGTGTAATCTGCAACTCCATTTTACAAGTGCCTAATAGCTGCGAAAAGAAATAGGAAATTGTAACGTGCTTTTTTTTACCAGATGTGGTTTTATCAGACTTTATAATTGTTAAAATATTTATACGGAAAAAATATTGAATTAATAGATTTTATTTATAGATTTTCAGGAGAACCATTTTTTACAATAACAATGTATTATTTTGGAATTATAAAGAAGATTTTAGAAATTTGAGTTTGAAATTTTTTTTTGTTTTATTAATGACAGTTGTTTTTTTAGGTATTTGCTGGTTTATCTTATTTTTTCTTCCTCGAAACGTGTTACCTTTTGGCTCATAATATGCATGAATTTAAAAGCCCGACAAGGCTTGGTATATTTACAGGATACCATTAATTACTATACCACTTTGTGTTATATTTTTATCGAATTCATTATAGTTATGACCTGATGACTTGTACACTTTCTGTTGCAGTTGGTCTTTACGCAATTTCTAACAGCACCCGTCCGCCGTCCCTTCCGCCTGCCCGTCCGTCCGCCCGCCCATAAACATACAAATGCTTAAGTACTTATAAACAGGTGCGTACATACAGAGGTGCCTGTACATATATATACTCAATCTGCAGACAGTACTGTTTCGCCCTTTGTGGGCTCATCAGTGCAGCACAGAGCTTCTGAGACATAACTCTTTGACCATATTGCCGGAGCAAATACAGCTTAAAGAGTTATTGTGGGATCCTGTTACTGTACCACTGCACTAGACGACAGGGGGTACAAATACAAACTACACTATGAACCGACCCCAAATACCAGACGAAGAAACAGAAAACGAAAAGACATACTTTGGTACAACCCCCCATACAGCAAAAATGTCAGCACCAATATCGGGCACAGATTCATCACCCTAATCGACAAACACTTCCCTAAAGACCACACACTACGAAAAATCTTTAACCGAAACACCATCAAGATTAGTTACAGCTGTATGAACAACACAAAACAAATCATCGACATCCACAACAAGCGCACTCTTAACTCACAAAAGACAACCGACACCGATACAAACAGTACTAAGAACAAAAAAACATGCAACTGCCGACAAAACAACACATGCCCACTTGACGGTAACTGTCTACAAAAATCGGTTGTTTACCAAGCAACCGTTACACGCAAAGACAACAACACCACTGAAACATACATAGGACTGACAGAAAACGAATTCAAAACCAGGTACAGAAGTCACATCTCATCTTTTCGAAACAAAAAATACAGGAACTCGACGGAACTCAGTAAATACATTTGGACATTAACAGACGCAAATATAGACCATACAATATATTGGAGAATCCTTTCAACAAACCGACCCTACAATAACTCGAACAAAAGATGCAACCTTTGCATAAAAGA
>RDPX01000356.1:117904-143066 GCA_003991215.1 Morbakka virulenta | reverse complement strand
TATTGGATGTATCTATGTGTGTGTATGTGTATGTGTGTATGTTTGTATGAATGTATGTATGTATGAATGTATGTATGTATGAATGTATGTATCAATGTATGTATGTTTGAATGTATGTATGTATGTTTGTATGTATGCATATATGTATGTATGTGTTTGTGTGTATATTTGTGTGTATATTTGTGTGTATATTTGTGTGTGTATTTGTGTGTATATTTGTGTGTGCATGTATTAATGTTTGTATGTATGTGTGTACAGGTGTATGTACAGATTTACATGTATATATGTGTACCTTCTGCTTTAGCTTGAAACAGCACCACATTGTTTCAAATATCTGTGAGATACAGTTATATAGATAGCTTCAGACGAAACTGAGTAGTCCATACGTTTTGAAGGGGTTTTTTTTATTTGTTAGCACAACAGAACTGTATTAACCATTTACCCTAATAACTAACCAAACAAGGTCCATTTTCAAGTAGTCTTCAACAAATTCAATTTATAAATTTACGGTCACTCAATACAAGAGGGGGTCTTATTTAACAAGAGTGTGAAAAGTTCTTATAAGACTTGACCATTTGGCAATTAATGAAGAAGGCAATTGTACTTTATGCTGAAAAATACTATACATATACAACACCAATAGACACATGGTCAAACGGTCACCAACCCATCAATTTTCTGCGGCAAATATCTTCGTCGGAAGACTTTATGTTTCACAGTAAACGAGGATACGCCCTCAGTCATGGCACTCAGTGACTCAGTGACATGTTGGCAAGATAAACCACGAGATAAATAATACTGACCTCGTTTTTTACACAGAGAAATAAATTCAAATTTTGCCACCTTGCCCTAAAATTAATAAAGGTGGGGCAGTTGTCGCATTGATGGTTGAAAATCTAAGAAATAACAAACGCCCCCGCTCTTGTATTGAGCAGCCGAGGGTACATAATGACTGGCACTTTTAGTATTATCTTGAAAATAATGTTCTTTGCATTGAAGTCATTTGGGTATTTTGGTGTAAATAGTTTATTGATCGGAGAATCAGAATGTGGTTAGAGCTCGCATCAGTTGCGTCGTGTACCATGCCCCATATTTATTGTTGACGTGTACCAAATGCGTACATTTAGAAATGCATTGAAATGCATTCATTAGATGGCATCATTTTGATTGCGTAGTATTGTTCTTGACACATTTACTACCATATTCAACTGTGTGTGTGTGTGTGTGTGTGTGTGTGTGTGTGTGTGTGTGTGTGTGTGTGTGTGTGTGTGTAAGCTGCTGGAGACCAAGTGAGTTGCTGCACCGGGAATATCTCTTCCAACTACAGGGGCGTCGAAGACGCACATTTCCTGGTTGGATTTTTAAAGAAATTTCTCCAAATCGACGACGAACCAGATTCAAAATCACATGAACGACGAGATCGATTTCTTCAATGGTACGGAAGAACAGCTTGAATCGAAGGCTGTTCGTTACTAACTAGTCAGAAAAACCTGGCTAATCAGCATCCAGGCATCACCACGTGGAGGTTGCCTTCATGGACGCCCTCAACAGGGTGTATTCATTTTAAGCAGTTGCAAGATTTTACAAATTTGAAATGGCGAATTAAGTCAACTCATTTCCCCCCTTTTTGAGAATTTTCTCACTCTGCCAGCGGACAACCCCGTACACGAGGGGGGTAAGCCCGCAGAGACAGACTAGAAAGGGGGGACATTTTTAACATTATGTGTGATGTAGCCCAGTCATTGTCAAACTAAATACTGATTATTCAAAAAATGCCTAAATTCAAGTAATGTTTAGTTTTAAATGATAACAAATTTTTGTATGCAGCTGCATGTCGTTATTACCTTTAACCGTCCAGATTGAGAGAATCTTGGCAAGCCCTTGCGTTAGAAAATAACCCTTTAGCACAGATAAAAAAATATATTTTTGGCCAACTACTTTTTTTTTCTTTCTAGTTTTAACGTCATCCCCCCCCCCAACAATTTGGGCTCGGGCGGTGCCCTTTGTAGGGGCTTTGTTTTGGCAGTGAGGAATTTGGCCGGATGCTCATCCTGATGCCAACCAATGGCTTTTTCTTGTGTAAAGTTATAAATTCTCCTCTATCGCATGGGGAATCGAACCCGGAACCTCTTGGTTACTTGTGCAACTGCACAAACCATTAAGCCACAGCTCCTTAAATGATAGATTTAAATTGATGCGTGTTTCAGTCAAGTATTTTGAGTACTTTGTGGAGGTTGTGCTTCTGCGTTCTCTCTTCCCCTTTTTTTCATATTATCTTGTTTGTCATTGTCGCATGCATTTGCCATGTTTTGACGACACCCATTTCTACACAACTGAATTATTCCTTTTTTGTTACCACAGCCGGTGAAAACGATCTTTTATGAAAGGCCAAGAAATGAAACCGTAGCAAGCTCTGTACGTATATTTTTAATCTGTTTTGATTTGATCTGCGAACGAAATTTTTTGTTCATTTCTGCAAGACTCTTCAACGGCATACAATATCGAATACACATTAACAGAAGAAAACGGGTATTCTTCGAAATCAAGTTGCTAAAAGCAAAAAAATTTGAAAGCTGTAGTATTTGTAAATATTTGCTTTTTGTTTTTAAACCCATTTTTGAATTTTTTTACCAAAAAAAACCCTGCAAAGGATTCCATTACTAATGAAAAAAATAAATCTATTTTTTTGAGAGCTTGTCCACTACCAGGTTGCGTTGCTTGTAGATGTATCTCGAACGAAAGTAAGGCAGCTTTTAAAACTATATCCTAATACAAAGTGTTATTGCTTACCATGATTACCTCTCATTTTTGATGAGTAAACAAGTAGTGGGTAGCATTTTCTTAAAGACCAAGTTTTAATAATTTCATCAGGTGAAGGTGAAGCCTTTTGCATACTTCAGACTTTAATTTATCGTGATATTCTTTTTCCGTTCTGTGAATATACCTTGTCTTGACAGCACTCATTTCAGTTAGTGTTTTCTTTAATTCCCATAGGCATTTGTGCACGGCAGGATAAGTGTAAATAGTGCGATTTTTCATCCATCTCCTGGTGGGGGCCTTTTATATGGCACCAACACTGGAAATGTACAGCATTGTGGTTTAAGGTAAGCCCAACACTGATCTTTTGTCTTGAAAATCTTGTTTTGCCCTGAAAAAAACCCACCATTGTAGCATTTACTTCATAAAGTAGAGTTTTTGTATAATTCGATTGCATTTTCACATACATTTGAAATACAAAAGCTAAAATAATAATATTTAATTAAGACAGTGTTTCTTCAATCAAAGGTATGGTAATGGTGAAGTGTGAGTTTGAGAGATGAAATTATTTTCATTTCTCTTATTAATTCTCAGTGATTAATACTTCGATAGGAAATCAAGTTCCAGGGTTACACACTATCTAGTGATGGATGGGTGAAAACCCCACAGCACACTGTAGCCACGAAAGTAAGCTGAAATAGAAAACCTAAAATGACAACATCACTTCAACCTTTTAAGTGCCGCCTCACAATCAGTGAGAAAAGGCACACTGCTAGCAGTTGTTGTTGTATGACAACAACTTGTGACAACAGCACTCTTGACTCCTTGCCTGATAACTGACAATACATAGAAAGATATCTTAGTACTAGTACTAAGTCAGGTATTACAGCATTGAATTCAGACTGGATATGTGTTATTTCCCTGTTTGGTGACGATCAATAACAATAATCTTCTTTCTTGATTCACCGTTTTTATGCCTCGTCAGCAAATTGACACTCCTTTGTAGTTCTTTGATACCGTTCTCTATTCTCTGTTTCCACCATGGGTCAGAATAGGTTTTGCCCTTTTGTTTATGTTTTTAAGCCTGTCTCTCAACCCAATCAGAAACAGCCACACTGGGATATTTCGTTTCAGAGATATTACAGGTCGGAAAATACGGCCAAACGTTTTTTACTTCTCCTCTTACAACAGCATTTAGTTTCTTATAATCCACTTTCTAAAACATTACTCCTTCCCAGTTCTCTTTTGATTTGCATTATTTCACCAAGTTCATTTACNTTGAATTCAGACTGGATATGTGTTATTTCCCTGTTTGGTGACGATCAATAACAATAATCTTCTTTCTTGATTCACCGTTTTTATGCCTCGTCAGCAAATTGACACTCCTTTGTAGTTCTTTGATACCGTTCTCTATTCTCTGTTTCCACCATGGGTCAGAATAGGTTTTGCCCTTTTGTTTATGTTTTTAAGCCTGTCTCTCAACCCAATCAGAAACAGCCACACTGGGATATTTCGTTTCAGAGATATTACAGGTCGGAAAATACGGCCAAACGTTTTTTACTTCTCCTCTTACAACAGCATTTAGTTTCTTATAATCCACTTTCTAAAACATTACTCCTTCCCAGTTCTCTTTTGATTTGCATATTTCACCAAGTTCATTTACAGCGGCTTTTCCCTCCTCCGGTGCTTCTTTAATAATAATGTTGAATTCAGTTCTATTTTCAGGCTCGTCGTTTTTGGTCAAACCTTTTAAATTTTGTGTTTTATGTAATATAATACTTTCCTTCACCTCATAATTTTCTTTATCTCTTATCGCTACTTTTTTCATTTCCAACATTTCAAACAATTTGCGTCCAACACATGCTAGCATGTAAAGCGGACGTTAAACCGAATATGATGATGATGATGATTTTGAACTGTAATTACGCAAGTCAAACATTTTTTTTAATTACCCTTGTCTGATCACCCAATGAATGTTCCGTTGGATCAAAAGGCCCCCATTCTTACCATTTCTTGTGTAGTCTTTGCCTATAGCTTTTACTATAACTTCATTCTCGTCAAAAGGATTCGATCTAAGATAACACTCTATCACCACAATATTTACTTCTTTAAAACACTTTTTCCTTGAAGTAGCAGGATGGCGACCGGGTCCCCACTGCTGGGCCTGGGAACACCTTAACACGAAGTTCCAGTGTCACTTACGCAGTTGTTTTCAAAATTCTATTAGTGAATTTAGGTTGCACAACCACCAGTGTTTTTATCGAGAGACCATCTCTGGGTGGGAGGGCTGTCAACGAAGACTAAAGATGCTCCCCTACCCGTGAGACAGACTAGCCTCCGACGGACGCCAACCCGGTACGTCATTGTGTTTTAGAAAGCTGGCAGGTGCTACGCCTTGCCCAAGGGTGATCTGGAGGTAGTTGTGGCAAAGGGAATCCTTTTCCGCCCACGTCGACACTTGTGTTTGCCAAGAATGACATTTAAAGCAATCTAAGGGAAAAATGCATTCAGACATGTTGCAACAGAACTATAGTTATGTATAGAGTGAAGAGATACTGGCCAAGGGCAATACGAATTCATTGATGCACCAAAACATATTGATTGATTCAGTTTTAAGATATCCCCAGTACTTTATATGCTTATATTATCCCTTCGGCTAAACTAAATCTATGGACTTAAGCGCCGCTAGGGTAGAAGAATACCGAGACGAAGAAAAAAGTTTTTAAGCAAGGATATATAGTAGAAGAAGAATCGTTTTCTCGCCGATTTTTCTTATTTCTGTTTTAAGCGTCATAGTCAATTTTAGGACACCGTTGATTCTTGCCCCGTGCAGCTTGCCGAAACCTAATAGGTAAAAAGGAGCGTAAAGAAGAAAGATGGTGTTTGATCTTTTAGAGTCTAGGCTGGTGCTTGCATACCACAAGAGCGGAGCTTTTCAAATTAATTATAGCCGTAACATTATTTGTACGTCGTATTACGTTTACATGTAAGTGGATCAAGTGTAGTCGACAGATTTAGGGGAATCTGGAAGCTTTTATCGATTGCTGAGAGTTGGGCGAGGGGTTAAAAGTAAACAGGTTAGCAAGATGATGGAAACAGGTGAAAATAAGTAACATTAGCCTCAGTTTAGCTACTTCATTTACGTCATCTTAAAATAAAACAAAAACTTGTCATCAGCAGCTATAAAACTATTTAAAAAGCGGTTCTTCTTGATTATTCTATTGTTGACACTAATAGTAATTGGTCTCAATTGTCATTTTTGGAAACATTTTGTATCAAGGATTTCTCTCCATTGATAAACAAGGGTTTAAAGGCCTCTAGGGAGCTGTAATTATGTTTTTGAAATGATTGAACTTTTCTATGCAGTCTTTTTTTTAAAAAAAATCTGTTTCCATGGTAACAGACGTTAATACGGGACTGCTGTGTTGTGATCTAGCTGATGATGACACGATAAAGATGTCGAAATGTTCTTTATAAGATCTCGATAGTTTTCCTTGAATTTTAAATCTTAAAAGTCAGGAAAATGTTATTATTTGGTTTTTGTTTTGGTTTATTTTACATCAAATTGTCATGTAAACATGTAAACATGTTACATGGTAAACATGGGTTTCACGTCATCTTCTTTGTGTATTTTTTGGTTAATGAAGCTGAGTGTATTGTCTTCAGGCATCTCTAAGGAAGAAAGCATTAGGTAATTTGTTCATATTTTTTCAAGGAGATAACTTTGAATTTTCACTTACGTTATTTATTCAAGGTAATAAAAAATCAAAGTTAGTGAATTGCATAAGCTCTTACAACTTGATTCCATTCCATTTACGTATCGTTGTAGATGCGTTTGTACAGATAAGAAAAATTTAAGAATAAAGTTTAAAGTTTTATACTTTTTTATATTATTGGTTTGGTACATATGGCGTATAGACATTTATAATAAGTAGAATAGATTGGTCCACATTTTTGACAACTTCCACAAATTTGAAGAAATGATCTCGTCAATAAATGTAGGTATTGGGATAATTAGACACATCCGTTATGAGACGGTGTCGACATTGCTTGAAATCTTTGACATTATTTACGAATATCACTTAAGCTTGTTGTTTATTACTGATGATAAGAAACTATAAAAATTTTGTAGTATTGGGTGGCATAGTAATTTAATGGTTTATATATATATATATATATATATATATATATATATATATATATATATATATATATATATATCCCTAGTGGTCAAATGGGTTTGAATTTGGGGTAGTGTTTTTGCCTTTCATACGCAACTGTAAACTACGTTTAATTGACACTATTCCCTATATTTTCTTTCATTTCGTTTTTTCTCTTCCAGAATGGATTATCCTTGCACAGGAAAGCACTTCTTTGCAAGGAAATTGTTTTAATTATTTGAAAAGAATTATTCTTGTATGAAGCCATGTGTCATAGCTCTAAACTTTGACATGAATACCATCATTGCACTTAGGTATTTAAATAGGTTTCAAATTGTGGCCAGTTAAAAAGATTTTGTGAATAACATTGAAGGTGCTGCTTAGTTGTTTTCCTTCTGGTGTAGCAAATAAAATCTGCCTGATACTTGAGTTAAAATTACAACAAAGAGCTGGTTATTAAAAAAGGGTTTCCAGAAGCTCAGGAAGTCGACAGGAAAAATCGAAACAACAATAATTAAACTGAAATTTGTTTGTCAGCCGTCGGAAGTCGTATTCTCTATCGAGCGTTGTGCAAAACACATAAACTAAGGGAAGGCAGCAAAGGATCCATACTTAGTTTTTATCCAAGTCGTAAGCTTATTTTGACCTGCAATACAAATTGGTGGCAAATGAATATAATATAAAGTGCGAATGTGCAACTGATACTGATATTTGAGATTGAGAAACCCGAAAGGGCTCATTGGTATACTGACTATCACAGTGTTGCTGATGACACTGTGTCACTACAAGAATACCCTGACAAGTAAAAACAAGTCGGTTGTTAAAGCTCTATTAGGGAAGAATCCTCTGTGGAATTTTGTAATATTTTTTATTAATTATATTAGGATTTACTCGAGTGTGTAATCAGTAAAGTATGGCGGAGAGACAACTTCCGACATCTGAATCCAAATTAAGACCGATTAGATTGTATGAGTTTGTATCCAATTAGACGACAGAACTAGTTTCGACTGGCTTATGAAGTCGGTTTTTTGTAGTTCCTAAGGTCGTGGTGGTTGCCTGAATTAATTGGAGCCTTACCTCTAGCCCCGTTTAAAATTGACATGAAGGAACTATAATTTTCAAGCTTTTCTGTTCCCTGGGTCTCTGCGTTCTGCAGTACGTCGATTTTTAAGAAGAACTAGATTGTATTTTCTGTTGGTTTTGGGGCAGACACTGCACTTTTCAAGGATAAGGAAGCGTTATAATTTTCCACTCCTCGCGAACTCCCTCGTAACGCAACACGATGAAGAGGGTTCTTGAAATTGCAATCGTAGCTTGAGTGAAGGAAGACTACTATTGCCCACTCTTTAATAAGACTATCTCTGTCTGCCATTTTCTGTTCACAAGACTAAATTTCTTACAGTCTGTAAAAAGTCTGCATTGGAGTACCCAGGCCATTCTGTCAATAGTGTGTGTATCTTAATCAATTCTTTCGTGTTTGAAGTATAATAGTAGACTTGGCCTCTTTGTTTCGGTCCCGTGAAAACGTTGTATGTACAGTCGGGTGTGTTAGTTACACATCATAACAGCTGTCAGCTTGACTGGGTTCCCTTCGAAAAGGATAATTTAAAATAATCGAAGGTATCTTTTTAATCATTCCAAATCGTTTTATTAATTTAAAGTTATTTACAATTTGAAGCAGAAAGCTTTAAAAAAATCGAAAAATCGGCAGTTAAACTGCTTACCTACTTATCAACGTTAATACCCCCACTGCATTGTATACTTTTGGTATAACCCTTTCGACTCCCTCGGTGCTCACATACTTAATAGAGTCCCTCGGGTTACATCGTATGCTTTGATTTTAATGGTACTCTAGTATTTTTCAGATAGCGTGTACAAGGATATTTGTAATAGTGGAAATTGGTATATGCAAATTACTTTTTTGTTATTTTGGGGGCAGTTACTTAGCCTTATACCTAATTAGATAGCGATAGCAGCGTAATTTTAATACACTAGCTTCTTGAGTTAAACTGGGCATTCTGCATTGAAACCTTCCGGTTGTTATTATTTACTTTAGAAAATAGGTATGACAATTAAGCCAAGGTTTCTAGTAAAAATTGTGCAACTTTGAAATGTCTATCTACGATAGTTGTCCAGAGATTTTCCGGCCATAACAATAAAATACAATTTACATTTGATAAAACCAATATTTTCTTTAAATATTTCAATGATATAAGACTTCCATACTTTTAATACTACGTGCAATAGATATTGGTTACCTCGACTATTTCTTTGGATAAAACTACAGTTTTTCGTTAACAGCTTCTATGTAATAATTATAGTTACATCGAGTATTTTGATAATTCTGCTGAATTTGTTATGCTTTGTTCATAAAATCCATGTGTTTTTTTTCGTTTCTACTTCATATTGACTACAGTATCGATATTGCATGCAAAGAATGGCATCTAATACTGAAGAACATATTATTGAGATATGTAGAGATAATTGTCTTGCTAGTAATCCCGAAAATCTATGCTTAGTGACATGCCTCTCAAGGTTCCTTCAGGTTGATTTACATTCAATACTTTTTGTTCCGCGCGCTACATTTTGGGAACGACCTTTTGTATTTATTTACACGCATAACAAACTTTGGAACTTGAAGCCCCCGATATGATTGCCAAACGTTCGTGAATGCAATCAATATGCCTACTGTAGATAACACAACTGTTTATCCCGGGGACTAAGGCTCTTGCTTCTTTTGCCTCTTTGATTAAGAAATAGCGACAAGAAATACAAGAACAGATTCTGTATAGGAGGGGGTTTTGCTGGCAAAGAGGAGAAAGGTGGACTTAGCCTGCCTGCAAGAGGTAGAAGCTCTTTGACTGATTAGTAGGAATAAACCCTGTAATAGGCATTGATGACTGAGGCAGTGTCTTCCTGTGCATGTGAAAAAGCTTTAGGGTGGAGCTACCCAGGACCACATTTTATTTCATCAACCTCAATCAGATTGTGTGCAGTTTAAGCTGGAAGCGTAAGTTGTTTCATTGCGAGACTGATAGGAGTCGCCATGTTGACAGTGTTTTGTGCTCTTTGTTCACTTCGCGGAGTTTTCAAGGCGTGTATGTTTGGTGAATATCGTCACAGGCGATCATTGCAATTAATAATTCTAAACAAGTAATTCCAAGTACGTGGGAGCCATTAGGCTTAGTGCTGGGACTGCACAGGATGGAGCTGCAACCTTTTGGATGGCGGCTGGGGGTGATTTCACACCTTGACCAACGCAGCCTAAAGAAAGGACAACCCTGACAGAAAGCCCTGATCCTCAAAGCCTGGGAGTCAGGCAGGAGGCAGATGAAGGCCATCTGTTAAAAGCTTGCCAGTTACAAAAACTACGGACATCGGTATTTATAAGAAAAATCTTGGGAGGGCAGAAATCACCGACAACTGGACAACTTTGAAGATAAATTTGTCCAGACAATAGGCAACCCTCCAGACAAACCTTCCTTGCGAACCTACCGGATAGCTCCCAACAAAAATGTACTGGAAAAGTTGCTCAGTTTCATTAAATTTAGTTTAGTTGTTCGAGGTGAAAAATTATTGAATCTTGTGCAGAAAAAACAGCATTCGCAGATTTATTCAATGAAGTTAATCGCCATTCCTTGTCAAATTAAGTAAATGGTATGCCGTCTTACATTC
Source organism: Morbakka virulenta (assembly GCA_003991215.1). Classification (NCBI taxonomy): domain Eukaryota; kingdom Metazoa; phylum Cnidaria; class Cubozoa; order Carybdeida; family Carukiidae; genus Morbakka; species Morbakka virulenta. Next base: position 132,474 of record RDPX01000356.1, on the reverse strand, counting down.
GACATAGAAATGAGCGGAAGCATGGAAGCAATCCGCCCCACATTTTTAGGGGTACCATGCCTGCAAATAACATGCAGGTAGGAACCGAAGTCGACCTTTTTTTAATTTTGGCTTTTGGAAGTTGCATTAGCGCGAACTTTGATATTTCAAGAACAAACCCAGTGGAAAGGTGGCATCACTCTTTCAGACTGACAACTTTATCGACACTAAAACGGGAACGAATTTTCGGTCTTGGAGCAGTAGCTGGAGCGACAACGTTGACCCTAGCGAGACGTCAACCAACGGATGAAAAACGTGATTGATCATCAAAGATAATCTTCGTGGTTTGGCCCTCAAAATCAGAATGTAGATGTCAATAACAAGAGGCAGGGGCTGTATCCCCAAGTCAATGCTTGAAATTAAGGTAGTTTTGCGACCATCTTGTACAGTGGAGAAAATGTCAATATTTTAAAACCAAATACGAAACTAATAACATACCTTTGCACATTAAGTATTTGTTTAAAATGTACCTCATGAGTGAGAATACTTCTATTTCACAGATTATACAATTCTTTATTTTGGAAGAGTTGTTATTGTGCGGTTTGGACTAGCTTCAGGCCAGTTTATACGAAGCTAAACAATCTGCACGAAATGATGTATGAAATTCACTTTGAACAGCAATCTCCCCAGCTTACTTTTACGGAGAAAGTGGTGTTGCGTCAGATTTTCATTTCTCGCCTTTTTCAACAATTCAACAAAAATATTTTTGTACAATTATTTAGCCAAAAAAGAATTATTCGCATTTGATTTAGAATCATCAATGTCAATAAAAGAAACGAACAACATTTTTGATATTGATATGACCTTCCGGAGTCTATGTAAGTTCATGGACTCTGAAAGCAAAATATTTATCGCCTTTCTCCGCCGTCTCGTGTTTGTATAGGGGGTGTCTGCCAGTTCTTCACCACAGGGTGCCACTTGGTCCTATCAAGCGCATCCACCTTTTGTAGGCCAGACACTTGTACGTCTCTCCTGATCGTGTCTGAAAGTGAAATATATAGGGGCTTATTTATGCTACGGGGTTTTTTTGGAGATGATTCTTTCATCTCTATGGCTGATACTCTGCCATAAAATTATAAACAACATAACAAAACTCATAACGATACCTGTAAATTAAAACATTTTGGTTACTGCATGGAAACTGCAAGCAGAATGCAATAAATATGTAGTGTTCTACTTGCCCTGGAAAAAATGGAAGTTGTTTGCTGCGATTAAAATAATGAAGTGAATAAAAAATAGACCTAATGATTCACTGACGTATTGTAAAGTTGTTGCTAGGTAACCTGAAGACATTAATTATGCTTTCTGAACAAAAAAAATGTATGAATACCCCAACAACCGATGTGCTGTTCACTTCAAACAAAAATACTACTTTTTGTCAAGGCTGTGCTTGTAGGACGTGATAATTATTTTACGCCATAAATAGCAAAACAGTAAATCCTGTCACACTAAAAACATACTATTTAGCAATGAAAGATCCAATCGTTTCGCATTCTAATGTGAAATACATCGAGTACTGGTCCAGGCAAGCCAAATTTTCTAATCCGTTTCTCTGTTCCACTTTCCTACTCGCTCTTTACCTTATTCAAGACGGCGGTTGTAAGCAAAATTATGTTACTTGTTATTAAGCAGTTTGTTGCAGATCGGTCTTACGCCTCCCAATCGTTGGAGACTATCACCTCTTCTCACTGCCTGACAAAATGTAGCTATTGTTTAGGACAATGCATTCTTAAAATACTGACTTCGTCCACTTCCGCAACGTGTAATCATTCTTGAACAAACATGACACTTCTATTTTGTTGAAAATTCCAGATTTTACAACTTATCTAAATTTTACAATGATTTTTTTTTTAGAATTAATACATTTAAGACTGCAGAAGTTAACATGGATGAATTGATTTAATCTTTGGATTTGAAACGTGGACCACGGCACTCCATCTTCCGACTTGTTTCTGAGGTCTTTTTACCGCGAGTATCTTGAAATGAAAAAGGAAGTCGTAATGTTCGATTCACTTCTGCTTTAGTTTCAGACAGTCGTAGCAAGTCTCTGTCATTCTAGTGACACCATAGACAATTCACTAAAAGCATATTAAAAAGTTGAAAATCTCATAAAAATTATGGACTCTGAAGTCCCCGGAGCATATATTTGTACTTATGGTTTTTTCATCCCTGTTACAATAGTCGGAAGCCGTTTCCCAATGTGTGCAGAATCCATCAAACGATATCTGGACTGTAAAGATTGTGGGGAACTGCTGGCTATCGATGGGATTCTAAGAACTCAATCTGCTTTTAAACACAGAACGCCCAACTCTACAACACACATGCTATTGAGTTGCCGTTTGTTCTTTTGGGACTGACTGTAAATACAGTGTACTATGAAAATAAACATTTTGAAACTAGAAAAGCACCCGGGGGGGGGGCACTGCAAACCTCCAAGCAGTTACACTACTTGGTAAATATAGAATCCTTTTCCAACCGATAATTTCAGAATATAAAGCAAGAAAACAAAACCGAATACGGTCATCTTGATAAAGCTAAGGTCGCAAGAGCACACGGATTACCTAAAGTACATAAAACATTTGAGAGAGTACCAAGTTTCCGGCCAATAATAAACACTGTGGGTTCCACCCACTACAACGTACAAAAAACATCACAAACCTCTTAAATCCTCTCACAAAAAAAACAATATTCACTGAAAAACACCTTCGATGCTGCAGAACGTATTAAATCTATCCCTAGAGAACTTTTAGTAAACGACAAATGCACACTCGTATCACTCGATGTTGTTTCACTCTTTACTAATGTTCCTCTACAGAGAACTGTTGACATCGCCCTTGACCGTGTTTACGATCAGAAGCTGGTTGCAACAACATTTTCAAAGAAAACCCTTAAAAACTCATCCTTGATACTTGTCAAAAAACTGCATTTACTTTTAACAACACGAAAAATGAACAAAAGGATGGAGTCAGCATTGGGGCATCATTAAGACCAGTGTTGGCGAATATTATTATGACCGAATGTGAGAAACTTGTTACTGACAAACTGATTAACGATGGAGCATTAAAATTCTATGTCCGATATGTCGATGATACATTGCTATTGGTAAAAGGCACAGACATAGATAAAGTTCTTGAAGATTTCAATGGTTCTGACAGTAACCTTAAATTTACGATAGATGTATTCGAAAACGAAACTCCGCACGTTCTAGATCTGGAGATATGTCCCGAAGGTTTGACAATTTGCCGAAAGGATACACATACGGGCTAATATGTGAATATCGACTTTTTCACCACATGGAGCTGGAAAACATTCTGGATACGTTCTCTTGGTGTTAGAGCAAAGAGAATCTGGGAAAACAATAAACTGAAAGACGAAATTAAATCCATTAAAAAAATTTGCATCCTGGAATGGCTAGCTGAACCGCGTTGTCAATAGCATTATAAAACGCATGTTGAAAAATGACAAGCCAACAAATGACGTCACAATTACAACAGAAAATAAAGACGCTCCAAAAGTCTTCATACATACCAACTACGCTGGAGAGAAAGGTAGACAATTACTGAAAAGTTGTTTAATGAAACTGCGACGTTGTATGAACCAAAAAGTGGACTTTGTTACGCGTTACTCTGTTACAAAACTATCCTTATTTACAAACGTGAAGGATAAGCTAAACAAACTGTGTGGCAAAACGGAAAGAACTTTGTTTGAGAGAACAGAAGAACACGCAACTCATGCAGATTTTGCTATTAAAACTCACATAGATAATTGCCCCAATGTAGACTATTTATTTTCACTATATAACATAATAGCGAATGATGTCAACCCAATGGATTTCAAAATTAATCTCGTACAGGACAATACATCGATTATTGACTACTCAAACAACTCGAACACTTTTATACAAAGAGGCTTTTTATATAAAAGAAAAGTGCCCTGCTTTAAGTTGCGGAATAAAAGTTAACTTCTTTATATCTATCTTTGTTTCTTTTTCCCATGATTGCTTTCTAATAAATTAATTACTTTTTACGCAAAAAATTTCTTGTATATATAGCTTGTTTTCAAATGTTTTTTTAATGTCCTGACGATGATTTTGTAGATTAATCGAAAATTAGACTCTGATATAATCTAGTTATTTTTTTGATCAATACTTTGATTTTGAAAGTTATCAAGATGACCTTATTCGGTTTTGTTTTCTTGCTGGTAAATCTCGTCGATGACGTCATCACGGAAATTCTGTTGTATTGAGTTGCTGTATGTTCTTTTGGGACTGACTGTAAATTCAGTATACTATGACAAAAACATTTTGAAGCTAGAAAAGAAACCGGGGGGAGGGGGAACACTGCAAACCTCCAAGCAGTTACACTACTTGGTAAATATAGTACTCCTATATTTATTGGTGACAATGACGTCATCACAGAAATTCCATAGTATTTTTGTGGAAACAAAATCTAGGCGTTAAGTAAGAAAAAAATTTTTCCGTTGCATTGGTGGTTCAGCAATTACAGAGGAGACACCAACACACATTGGGTACATGCAGTTTTATTCCTTGGATCAATGTTTGGGATACTTGTATTTATTTTTATCATTTTTAGGGGAAAACACAATCTGTAACATAACCATAAATGCTGTATTTTACTTTATTTTACAAAGAAATATTTAAATTCATTGGAATGTAGTGCTTCCGATAGAATTTCTTAACCAACAAAGCCACAAAATACTAGCGCTACCATTCTCAATTAAAATTTCCATTGTTTTTGGTTTCTTCTCGAATTCCACATGATTTCTAATCTGAGTGGCACTGCAGAGAGAATGCACGACGGAGCCTAAATGAACACCGTTACTTTTCTGGTGTTTTGAAAAAAAAGAGCGCTTCAACTTGGCTTTGTAACACACGGTTCTAAGCAACTGTGTACTAGAGAAAAAGAAATCTTATTTAGATTCTCAATGGACCACATAAATTAAGGCCTTCTTGTCTCAGAAATATTTATTTCAATAAGAAGTCCCTTTTACTCGACATGTTTTATTTTGCCCCTGGTATATGGCAGTGAAAGTGTTTTTGCAAGTAAGGCCTTGGATCATGATATCTCTTTAACTCTTGGTCAGCCCACCTATACAATCTTCCCTAATCCTTATCAAAATCTTAATCACATCACATGATTTATTAAAGCGGTGGTTCTATGAAGTTCATATTCAACTGCTTCAGTCTTTCTTGGTAGTGTTATGAAAAAAATTTACTAAGGCCTTCCGGGATTTTTCTTGTAGCATATATTTCTTTTATGATTTCACTCATTTTCTTAAAATCAGGATCCTCTGAGGCTAAAACCCCATCTTAAACTATTTCACCGAGTCCAGCAGCCTTGTTCCCTCTCAATTTACCCAGAGCTGCTGGCATTTGTGACTCTATTCTTGGTGCATTCACATCTTTTGCAATGTCAGGTTTCCCACCTCCTTCATTCCTAAATGGATGTATTTCAAGACCCCACTCCTAAATCCTTTTTCTGTTGGGAAGTAGTTAATTTTGTTCATGTGTTGGTAATCACTTCCCAATTTGTTCCACCCATTAACCCAATTATTTCCATTTTCATTTTGTACTCTCAACCAATGGTTACCATTGTCACTGAAGTCTGGTTTACTACCAATCTTTGCTTAAAAGTCACAGAAAACGGTGGAGTCGATGGAACATTGTATATATGCTTGTTATTATTTTCTCTTATTAAATTACTTACTGTTAAACCTACAAACTGCTTGTTATTGTCTTAGATATATCGGACTAATGAACTCCTTTAACCAGAAGTGTTCACATGATAGCCTTTCGTGTTGTGGATATCGTTTTTACTTATTGTTATGACCTCTTCACATTGAAACACTCTTGTGACAGTTACTTGCCTTAATATAGTGTATAAATTAGACTCTAATGGTTTCTATTTAATTGGATGTCTTTCAACAAACATGGCTAGAGAAGATCCTTAGTATAAAATTTCCAAAATTGCGATTCAGCACAAATGTAGATAAACATTTCATAAAAAACACGATAGTTAAGCAACTGTCCTATGTAACAATACCAATATATTGTTACATTGGACAGTTGCTTGTTTAGTGTCTTTGTTCTGCGTTATCTCTTGTGTATTGTTACATATGCTCTGTAACACTGAATTATGTTTTGATTAGTATAAAAAGCCTTGATATTTCTTGTACATTTTATATACATTCTGAAGAAGGTATGTGAATACCGAAACATGTTAATGATGAAAAGGTTAAAAGCTATCGTGTTTTTTATGAAATGTTTATCCTGAGTATAAATTGGAAAGTCAGAGTTGCTAAAGAAGAGGTGCCTCGAATAGCGGACACCACCAGGGTTAGAAATGTCATCAATGCAAGAAAAATGAAAAGAACTAGTCACTTTCTACTATTGCAGGGGAACATGTCTGTAAAAACTGATATTCNATATGCTCTGTAACACTGAATTATGTTTTTATTAGTATAAAAAGCCTTGATATTTCTTGTACATTTTATATACATTCTGAAGAAGGTATGTGAATACCGAAACATGTTAATGATGAAAAGGTTAAAAGCTATCGTGTTTTTTATGAAATGTTTATCCTGAGTATAAATTGGAAAGTCAGAGTTGCTAAAGAAGAGGTGCCTCGAATAGCGGACACCACCAGGGTTAGAAATGTCATCAATGCAAGAAAAATGAAAAGAACTAGTCATTTTCTACTATTGCAGGGGAACATGTCTGTAAAAACTGCTATTCAGTTTACCCCACTCAGAAATCTATTTAGCAATGTGGCTTTGCAAAGGAGCCAGAAAGGCTATTTTTATATCCAGGATGTTAAATGAGAGAGCAATTTTAAAAGGGTGTGTATTTTTGCTTCATTAAATATAACAAAGCTTTTAGCAAGATATGACATGAAGACCTTGGGAACAAGTTTTGGGTTTTATATTTGGATGGTAAAGGACTTCGGCTGATTCAAAAGGTCTATTGGAAACAGACTACACGTGTGGACGTTTGTGGTGAATTAATAAATTTACAAAGACTGAAAAGGAGTGAGACAGTGATGTATATTCTCCTTTGACCTCTTTACTTTTTTAAGTGAAATAATTCTTCGGAAACTTGAAGATTTGAAAGAGTTCAGCATTTGGGAATATCATTTCAATATCCTGCTCTCTGCAGATAATACAGTTCCCATATCTGATTCATAACAACAGCTGTAAACACTGCTTAACTAGGAAGTAACAAAGAGTGAAAAGGTAGGGTAAACCATGCATTCCAAAATCATTGAAGTTATCGCAGTTGGCAAAGAGAATATACCAATTTGTGATATGCACAAAAGGGTACTACTGTCAAACAAGTAGAGAAGTTTAATCACCTCAGCAGTGTGAAAAATAGAAATAAAAAGTGTGACACTGACGTTAGAGGAAGAAAAGAAATAGCATAAGATGTGTTTTTGAAGTATTAACCCGTATTTTGAGGACTTATAAGATACCAATGAATCCAAAGAAAAAAGTTCTCGAGAGTTACATAATGTATACGTTAATGTATGGAAATGAGTGTTGAACCATAGTTTAGAACCAGCAGATACCTGGTTCTATAGACCAATGCTAAGAATATCCTTAATAGAGCATAGGTTGAACAGAAAGGTTTTGACAAAATTATATGATAAAAGGCGTCTTATGAAATACACTTGCCAAAGGTAGTTTGAGTTTGTAGACCACTTATTGAGAAAAGGGGGTCTGCAAAGCCTAATTATATCAGGCTTGATAGTAAGTAAGTAGTGCAGCAAGGGACAGAGATTGATTTCGCTCACCTTGGAATTCTCAGCAAGAGGACTGACAACCAGCACATGAGAGGTATAAGTGTGAGTCGTCAGAAATAGGGTTAGTCAAAAATTAAATGAAAACCAATGATCGTGGGCATCCTAAAAGGATGTGATACTTTAAGAGAGAGAGAGAGAGAGAGAGAGAGAGAGAGAGAGAGAGAGAGAGAGAGAGAGAGAGAGAGAGAGAGAGAGAGAGAGAGAGAGAGAGAGAGAGAGAGAGAGAGAGAGAGAGAGAGAGAGAGAGAGAGAGAGAGAGAGAGAAAGATGATTCCACAAAGTTTATTTCAAAATACTCTGGAATGAGATGAGTGCAATGACTTGATTTATTCGCCCTGAAGTGCTGAAATGCAATTCAAAACACTTCTGTACTTTTTGTTTGTTTGATAGACAAGAAAACCAAATTCTTTTCAGTTAAATATCAGCTGGAACGAGTTTCCTTCTTTACTTGTGCACCATGGTAAAACTCCGGTAATTTGTTAACAAATGAACTGCAATGAAAACCTCACAGGTCATTACCAACTTCAAAATCCATGGAATATTGATTTCGTGAAATCCTACACTGAATACTGACTCTGGGCGCGAAAAATGGTGTTGTGTGTTGTAAACAAGAGACGATAATCTTTGCAATGGCTTTGGAAGACATGGAGATGTTCAATACAGATTTGGAGACATAGATTTGCCAGGCAACATGAAAGGAAATAGCGAAATAATAGTGGTGAATTCATTCACGATGGATAAGTTTTTTAAAGAATTCTTGAAATGATTCTTTGTAATTTAAAGAAAGAATGCTGCAATGGTTGTAATGAACTGGCTTGCACTGAATCAGAGAGAGAGAGCACTACTTGACGCATTGGTCACACTGATTTTTTTTGGCCTATCCTAATTCTGACGCAGACAACGACTCATATTTATAGACAGATGGATACATGGACATAAACTAAGTAAAGACTTTTAAAGACGAAATGGAAGGGTTGGTTTCCTACATCTCAGAACTACACCCTACTTAGTACGATTTTTATGATTTCTGTCACTAGGCCTACCAAACACTGTCAAAAAATTGTGCCTAGCTATTCTAAGACTTTTAAATTCATACTGGTAATTAGTTAAAGTTATACCCCATTATAACGTGGGCGTAATTATTAAATTATATTTTTATGGACGGGATGATTGAAAGCGGTAGATTTTCAACGGTGCTCCTATTGACGTGTGTTTGATTATTTTGGCTGGAAAGCGTAAGACGTTTTGTGTAGTAGTACAAGAATACCATCACTTAATTTTATTCAAGTTTTTCGAAACAAACTGGAAGAATAAGAAACTTCAGAGATAATACATAGTACTTGTTAGTGGGACTAGAGACAGACCACAAGTTTTTGTACGGAATGATGTCTAAAAGAACACAGGGAAAATCTAATTTTGTTGCTGCAAGGCCAGCACGTGGATCAAGGGGAAAATCCAAAAGCCGTCCAGATACAGGTATAATAGTAACTACTTTTTTACCACATTTCATGAGCTACTCGTTCCTTCAAGAAAGTTCAAGAAACCCAAGAACATTTATGATGCTACAGATGATTATAACGGAACCTTACTTTATTGATTCTTTACCTCTGTTTCAAATTGTCTTAAGATATAAATTGATTTTATTATTCATTTTGAAAACACTTTGTTTTACATGTACTAATTTAACCAATTTTGGGATAGATTTTTAACCCAGGCATGGGTTCATATAAACACATTTTAAGACTATCTTCAACTTCAAAAAAGGTGGAAAACAATGTGTTTTTTTTAATTCCACATCTTGTTCAATTTCACATATTTGGGGTTTGTCATTTTACATTCCAGTCATTTTACATTCCAGTTGTTTTGTGTCTTTGTAATATAAAGTCATGTTCTTCCTATGTTTTCTTTAATAGACACAACTAGTGATTCAAAAACAACAGTTGTTGGTACCAGCCTACCACCACTTGTCACAGGACAACTGAGATGTTTCCTTCAACTGCGTATTGACTGGGTGAGGTGGTATCCCCCATTAAAGGTTTCAGATGTAAAAGTCAAAGTTCATTGGTGGGGAGAGACAGGTGACAGTATTTTGTTAAGGTAATTTTGCAGAAAACTGTATTGATATATAACTTTAATATTTCAGGAAGCATGGCCTGTATTTACTTAGCCTTATCCAATATTTGATTTAAAGGATAAATGCAGATATTAAACCTTGTTCTTCAAACTTTTGGGGGTGAAAAAACTTTGCTAAATTTTATCAATGATTTTTAGGAGTTTGGCCATGGAATTAGATGAGAGATTCTAGATTTATTGAAAAATATCACAAATATGGAGGCACCACACATGCTACAATTATCATTTGTAATTTGAATGTGAATGCTCTATACTACCATAGAGATGACATAATTTTTTTATAACTGCTATCTTTTTAAAGCTTGACCTTAAACATTGTCCTTATCAAAGAACCATAAAGTTAAAGTTTTCTCTGTTGTCATATTGAGACATATTTAGGAGCAGAGGCTTAATGGTTAGTGCAACTGCACCATAACCAGGAGTTCTGGGTTCAATTCCCCAAACAGGCAATTTTGGAACTTCACCAAAGAAGAAGCCATTGGTTGGTGTCAGGAAGGGCATCCAGCCAAGAAATTCCTCACTGGCAAATCCAAGTCCCTGTGAAGGGCACTGTCAGAGCCCCAGTGATGTTAAAACAAAACAAAAAAATTTTGACCCAAGGTTTTAGGCACATTTAATAAATGCCAATCATGGATTTCATATATAAATATATATATATATATATATAAATAAAGTTAATGTCTATTCCAATATATATATATATATTGTAATAGACATTAACTTTATTTCTGTCTTGTAATTGATTGTTCTTCTGTTTGTAATACATTTTATCTTTTATTTCAGCCCAAAAGTTCTCCCCAACAAGAAATCACAGGTGAAGATACTTAATGAAATTAGGTATCCAGTACGGTGTGGACCAAAAGAGTTTGCAGCATATCTTAAAGGTAGTTGTTTCAGACTTAAAGCATTGTTAAGTAAAACATTGTTTCTGAAAGTTGATATGCCACCAGTCCATTCTATTAACATCAACACCAACTTTGTTTTGTAATCATTAACCATTTTTTGTATGCTTTATTTTATGTCAATTTTTATTCCGAATATATATGATAATTTAACATCACATGATAAAAATAGTTACATGTCAACAAAAAGGTAACACATTTTTGGAAACCTAAAGCTTTATAATTTATTAATGAAATATTTGTTTTTGTGTGCTTTGTGTTATGATATTAATTTTGCTATACACCATTTTATTTATGTGTTAATGTATATAGTGCAGTTTAGTTTGTTCAAAACACCACATTTTTCATGTCCTAAAACCTATTGTTTATTTTACAGATATGGATATTTTGTATCTCAATGTCATTGATGGATCATCACATGTTTCCTTTGCACAAGTCCAGATAAGTCAAATATCCAAACTTTCAGCAAGTAATCCTATTAAAGGGTAAGTTTTCTGCAGGGTTTCAGAATTTATCAGAGTAAAAAACTGACAAGCTGATTTTATCAATATCCCTTGTTGCATTTCAATTCATAATATTATAGTTGTAAGGTATTAAATCTTACTTTAACCCTTAATATTTAAATCAACTCTATCCCAATATTTTGTATGGTAACTCTTATACAGATTTGGATGTAAATGGTTGTTTTTATGATCTTTTAAATTGCATCATCACATGGGCATCAATCTTTCTTTTTTATTTATTATTAGTATATTGTATATATATTGATATTTCCAGAAATTACTGAATGAGGAGTATGGGAATCTGATAGAGAGCTGTGATGCTGTAGAGGGCCCCACAGAGGACTTTACAGAAGAGGAAATAAAGAGTGCCATCAGTAACATGAAGAACAGGAGAGCCATCAGACCATCAGGTATGAGTGTAGAGTTGTTTAAGGCAATGGAAGATGTGGGAGTTAACGAAATGACAACAACTCTCAGGGAAATAGCCAGGGAGATGCATGCATCAGGCCAGTGTTACTGTATGGCTCGGAGGGCTGCCCAATGATAGATAAATTGAAGACTGTATTGAAAGGCAGTGACAGAAGTATGCTCCCGTACACGGCAGAAGTAACTTACTAATACTCTAGGAAATGGTCAAGATTTAAAGGTAGAGTCAATAGAATTAGTAATAGCAGTAAAAACAGAGCTGTTAGGCATAGATGGAAACTGATGAAGGAAGAAAATATACATAGTAGAAGGAATCATTGCAAGACACAAGCAGGTGAAGCAATGTCAGGTATTTAAAACTGAACCTCTTATGCAGTTTTCAAGGAATCTAGAACATATATACCAAGAACATGGACATGATTATCAAAGTCCCTCTGAATAAGAGGGGGAAACCAATAAGGAAATCAAAGACAGAGTCATTATCCTTAAAATTATAATATTAAAATTATAAAATTATAATATTGGAGGAGTTATTCATAAGAAAAGATTTAAGAGAATTAAATGTGGAATAAAACCCTTGGATATTGGTAGTGACCATTTTTAAAGGCTTTGGTGTTTTATGTAACTCTGTGTTACTTGAATATAATTATATTTTTATTAAAATTATTGTTGTTATTATTCTAAGTTGCAACTCAGACAATTGTCAGGTTACCAATATATTGAAAAGATGCACATCATATGCATTGGCAATATTTGATATGGAAATGTTGTAAATAAATAAATACATGTTGTTTCAAACAACATGTATTTAGTTCCATAAATTGGTTTGGGATATTGCTGTGCAGATTAATATAGGGTTTTTTTCTTTTTTTATTCAAAATATTAATATTTCAATAAAATTGCCTTTCCCACCACACATACAGACTTACTTATGCAATACTCCAATCGTAAAATGACTTTAGATTTTACTTCATTCCTTCTTATACTTTTGGCCACTGTAGAAAATTTCCAGTCTACTCTACGACAGAAAAGAATATGCCTACAGCCATTGGTGAAATGAGCCTCAGTATAGCCTTTCAAACAATTTCAGGTAAACTGATTGCTTTTTTAACATATGGCCATTGCATAATTTTACTTTAATGTATCTTATTACTGTGTTGCTTAAACAATGTGATTAGATTAGAAAGTGTAAACTATGATAGAAGTCGAGTAAAACTTTTGAGGGTTTGCTCATTAAATGTAAGCTAGAATTTGATGTAATTGTTTACAATATTATGGATGGATCCATGACTTAGTGATTAGTGCAATTGTACTACAACCAAGAGATTTTGGATTTGATCCACATGATAGATAAAGAGTTTGGAACATTGAAGAAAAACAGAAAAAACCCATTAGTCACATCAAGAAGGCAGCTTTTTATGTATCCTGGTGAAGAGAGCACCATAGAAATATGGGCACACAAGGAAGGACACTATAACAGGAAATATTTTAGTGCCATGAAGGAGTCCCCAGAAAGAGTAGCAAGTGAGACCAGAAAGAGACTGGTTAAAAGGACAATAAAGTTTAAAAAGGTAGAATATAACTAATATTACTGTTATATCCTAGTTAGTTATTTCTTGTAGTCACTTTTTTTAGTAAATAGTTAGGGGCCAGTTATTTTTTGTAATCATTATTTGGCTTATTGCATTATAGATGCTTTTCACGTTTCATCATCCACAATACCAACAGTTGATACATATGAGAGCCAAAGAGACATGCCACCCCAAAGTCAAGCAAAAAGAATGGTCAGAAATAGTGAAAGAGACAACGTTGATAAAGTATGTTTAATTTGAAAGAACTTCATTCGTGTATTTTTTTTAAATTTATGAAATTTATTTGTAATGAAAAATACAAAGTATATTGAACTATAAACCAGAGGGTATACACAAAGATATCTACAATTTCTGTTCTAACATTGGTAATTTTACCGCACCTCCGCTTCTATATTCTGACATAATGCATTGAAATGTGGTTAATTTTCAAGCCATTGAATGGAGGCCAAAGGTGTCTTGTCTGTTTAACTCAATTCATGGTGCAATGCGACTGCGCAGAATTAAGTGGTTTTTGTTACTTTGTGCTTCAAATGACTGCTTGATGAGTTCGTTTTGCTCTTTTTTGGTAACGTTTTGATCCAGATATATTAGTTAATTGATTTTATTGAATTTTCTTTGGAAATCCTGTCAAGCAGGGTTCACACAAGTTACCTATTTCGTTCGAGCTACCAGAGTGGACGGAATATCTACACAAGTTGGTAATTAAGTTACCATTTTAGTTTTCGAATGGTATCTTAAAAGTGCCAAAAAATGTAATTTTCACATTGCAAAAATATTCCTTGTATTTCGCAAACTGAGTAAATTTGTTTATATATGTTTTTGACAATCGTCTTTTAACGTTCGTGCCAATGATGTTTTTAGTTACTTGTCACAATTATGTTTTTACTCTTTGTCAATCTATGTCAATCGTCCCATTAATGTTCGTGTCATGTCTCATAGGACCTTTATCTGTCTCAGGTCACTGGGGTGACTCAGTAGGTAATTGCACTAAAACGCATATGTAAAGAAATACTTCAATACTACTACTACTACTACTACTACTACTACTACTACTACTACTACTACTACTACTACTACTACTACTACTACTACTACTACTACTACTACTACTACTACTACTACTACTACTACTACTACTACTACTACTACTACTACTAC
>RDPX01000356.1:92381-104525 GCA_003991215.1 Morbakka virulenta | reverse complement strand
GAGAGAGAGAGAGAGAGAAAGAGAGAGAGAGAGAGAGAGAGAGAGAGAGAGAGACAGAGAGAGAGAGAGGGAGCGCGAGAGCGAGAGCGAGCTTGTTTAAGTTTTGAATTCCATAATGTGAGAGGCCAGCACTAAGAAAGAAGCATATGTTTTTCTTTTTGCGGACTGTCATTTGTAGATACGATTTTCGTGGAAAATCAACACCTAAATATTACAACTAAAAATAGTTTGTAGGCAAACAAGAGTTAAAGTTTCCTCCTTCCTGACTTCAGTTTTTGCAAATTCGACACGCTTATACTTTTAAATTTATGTCGATTTTACCAGATCAGCGATAAACTGTAATATTAATGTAGATAATGTTTTCTTATACAAAAGTTTTAAATTAAAGTTTGCTTTGTCTTTACTTAAAATTCTGTCATCCTACCGTTAGACGTAGGACTCGAGTTAAGAACACTTTTGTTTATTCTTTATTACTGTTATTCTCGTGTAGGTTTCCCAAGATGAGGAGCTTCATAAAAGTGAAAAGGATGAGGAAGAAAACAAAGAAAATGAACAAAGTAATCTCAAAGCCCAGGTATTGTTATTATTATTGGTTTCAACCATTTTCAGATCGAAAATTCTCGGTAATCATTGTCTAAATAGGATGAAGTTTTTTTTCACTTTATACTCATATAATCCTGGAGGTATTCTTGTTTCTCAGTGTTTGATCTTTGTTGTGACTTTTCCAATATGGACTTTTCCACTTTTTCCATTTTTAAAGGTTTTTTTTGTAATTTCAGTGTTAAGGTATCTGATAGTATGTGCTACCTGTTTTTTGTTGATGTTCAGTGTAGAATTATTCAATGGAGTCAGTTTGAGTAATAGAAAACAGATCATTGTCTGTTATGGCATTTAGTCAATGCTCTCAGGTTTTTCTGCTGATGGATCAGATTGACTAACTCTTTTGTAGCCATTGATAATCATTGGGGGAAGAAACGTGTTATAAGCTATTAAAAGCTTGGCAAGTTCTACTGTTTTTGGTCGCCATGCATGGCAGCCGTAGGTCAGGCGTGATCCTACTAGACTATTAAGGAGTGATACTCTTATTCTTAGCTTGATGTCTATTTGTTGACATTTTTTTTATTTTCTGCAAATGCACATCTTGCACTGTTTATTACGTGGTTCATTTCTGTTTCGCCAACATGGATATCATTATGACCACTCCATACTCCTAAGTTAATGAAGGATTTTACTTTATTTAGAAGAGTGTCTTCAATTCCGAGCATAAAGTTAAGGTATGGGATATGAAGTTTTTTTTCAATTCCATATCATAGTTCCTGTTTTCCAAATGTTGATATAAGATTGAATAGGATAAGGACTTTTCGTTCTATTGAATCGTTTTACCTTTCGTGTATCCCAATGTCATTGGCATATCCTCCCTCTGAGTCATTACATGTACCATTTCGCGGTGACTGACTTCGTTGTTGTCTGTTGGTAACTTCATTATAGTTTGAGTATCCGACATCCAGGCCAGGGAGGTCATGTGGCTCGCATCGATGTTGATATACTTCTTCAGCATAATCCAAATAAAGGTTGAATAGATTACGACTTACATTTCCACCTTGACTTACAATACATGTAGTTTAAATAAATCTTTTAAAGGATATTCATCGATCAGATGTGAAGTTTTCGGTCAGTACAAGTTTTTAAGGATGCGGATGCACCTTATAGGAGTATTATCAGGCATTCTGTTTCTGATCTTCTGGGGCAGAAAAGGTATATTAATGTGGTCATAGGCAGATGTAAGGTCAACAGAGCAGGTAAAGGGTGGTAGAATATTTCTTGTAGTTGTTTAAGCAGATAAATCGCATCATTACAAGCTTCTCCAGACCTAAATCGAACCTTGCATTTTCATACGCAGTGACGCCATTTACCGCTGGTTTGCTTACCTACACATCGTTATTCGTCAGTGTTTAACATAATTTTTATCTATCGCAGCTTACATTTACATGGTACAAAAAGAGTCGGAGGCAAATCTTGTCATATATATATATATATGTGTGTGTGTGTGTGTGTGTGTGTGTGTGTGTGTGTGTGTGTGTGTGTGTGTGCGAAACAGACATAAGAAGCAGACAGTATATATTTAGTGAAAGGTCTGTCTGAAATATGCTTATCTGGGCTATTCAGTATAATTATTCTGAATCACCACAATACCAATCCTTACTATCAGTAAAAAGGCTCCCATGCAGTAAAGTGCCGTCGTAAGTACAATAAACGTCGGCAAAAGCCAATATTATTTTAGCAAGCAAAACATTTTTGTCACAACACCTTTTGCTTAGATACTGTGTTGTTGTTTTATTTCGATAAAATATGTTTAACCAAATAGGTGAAGTTTTTCAGTTTTCTTTGACGAAAACTGTTTTTAGAGAACACAAATCGAACCACTACTCGTAGTTAGGTTTGGCAACTGGTGATTCCAGAACCCCGTTGCAAGAGTTGGTTACTGCTTTATTTGGTCGTTGATTTTGAATCTCTTGAATTGCAAATCACCCATTCTTATTATTGGAGACATTGCTGAAAGAGACGTTGGAAGCTGACCCATTTTCATGTGCGAAACAGACATAAGAAGCAGACAGTATATCCTCGCTAAAAACATAAACTCCGTGAGGAGGTAAACATAGGAAATGGTGTTTTTTGCTATACTCATTGATCAATAATAGCTGCGTTTTTATTTGCCCAACACTGAATATATTAATTAGACATAAAACATTGTACTGGTCGTACATCCAATTTGATTTTTTCTGTACTTATCTGTCACCCACAATACAGGCGAAGTCAAGAAAGAAATTATATTCTTCACCAAATACTTCACTAGACGTGCCTTTGGAAAGCCCTGGCAATGTAGTAAGTATGACTACCTTCTCATTATTGAATATTGTAGTGTAATTTATCTTTCAAATAAACGATTAGATCTTCCTTTAATTTGTTCCAATTTCGGTTATGTTTAATAAGAGTACTCCTTTCCATGCAGGAATCTATGTTTTCACTATACCGGCAAAGCCTAATCATATCAAGCAAAGATTAATATTCTTGCGTCACGCAAAAATTTTACTGTATTTGCGGTTAATTCTAGACAAAGCTTCCTTCTTACACATTCGTATATCATTGGAAAGAAAAATCTTTTGAATTTTGGCAGTGGTTCTAACCCCAGACTTAGATATGCGAAACATTATGAAGCTAGGAGCAACACGAAAGGCAATACATCAATTAAATAGAGTATTTTAAACACATAGCTTATTAGTTAACCTGATCCAACTGTTCAGACCAGCAATCAGAGTTTTGGTGTACCGTCGTTTCAGGTATTAAAATAAACGATTTGTGGTATAAAACTTTAAACTCAAAAATAACGCTCATTTTTGCCGATAGCTATTTCACTGGCACTCAACTGGATCAAAGGTGCCAAAATTAGAAAACAAGACGTAAGTGTGTTTTTTTATTCAAGACTGAAAACAAAGAGACGATCGATAAAGCCAGCCAATTTTTTGTAATAGACGAAGAAAGCCTGCCGGGTTTTTGTGTGATAAGCTGAGGAAAGCCCGTCACTTTTGGTGACTGGCTGTCTAAAACAATTGTAAACAATAAAAAAAAATTTTTGTTAACAAAGAGGAGATGATGAAAATTGAATATGGATTGCCTCGAATGTTCCTAAATGGAAGCTAGACCTAGCTCGGCCAATTATTTTAAATTGATTTTTCTCAAAATTTTCACAATTTTGCTTGTACCCTTGCATAGTCGTTTTGGTTGAACTCGACAAACACGGAATTTTTCTTTAAGAACACTGGGAACGTGTTGATTTATTCTAGTTCTCAGTCTTAAGGATGTACAGTCTACGTAACCTGACATCACACCGACACTGAAACTCATATGCAAACATACTTAAATTTTTGGCAGGCAAGACATCCTTTACAGACGGAGAAAGAATATTTTGTGAGGTAAAGATAACTTTAGGTGCAGTAGTACAACAACACGGAGAAACTGCCCTTGTAATTTGATTTCTGCTTTCTCATTCTGAGGGCTTTGGTCCAGTTGAGTGCCAGGGAAATAGCTGTCTACCAAAATAAACGTTATTTTCATAGGGATATTTGAATTGATCTTTCTCTCCCTGCGATGACCATTGTAAAGCGTCACTAGGTTCCATTTTTATGATTAGACGAGCGCAAGAAGTAAAGTCATTGACACGAGTTTCTCCTGAAACAAAAAATGACTACAGTCCAACAAAATTGGATTTGAAGGTGGGGAAACATCTTCCTACATTATCTGCTTGTACAGGGACAAATTCTAAAGCTCTTATGTCTCAAAGTATGACCATCTAGTACATCTAATTCTTGATATTGTGTGCACAGAAAATCCATTGACAATTCTCAAGATATATTATAGTTATAGTATATAAAAATGCTTTAGGGTATATGTCCAAGCTGAAAAAACGCAAGATATGCATTAACAAGTAGCGATATTCAAATTATGTACTTTTCTGAAATGCAGGTGTCATGTGCAGTCTGTAGCAGGACGAAAATATAAGTATATTTGCCCTTTTCTGAAACTAGTTTAATTTTAATTTGAACATAAATATACCAGAAAAAAATCCGTTTGCATAGAATTCCACGTAAAATCTATGATTTTTTAAAATAATGAAAATCTTATATATATATATATATATATATTACGCTCCCTTACGAAAGTTTGGTTGAGCACTCTCTCTGAGATTCGGGGACCTGTTGCTGGCATAATGCGGAGCTCACTGCGCTTGCGTAGTTTGAGCACTCTGACAGGATCCCACAGTAACTCTTTAGGTTGTGTTTGCTCCGGCAACATAGCCAGAGAGTTATGTCTTAGAAACTCTGTGCTGCACTGATGAGCCCACAAAGGGCGAAACGGTACTGTCTACAGATTGAGTATATATATATATATATATATATATATATATCACTTAGAATTGTCGTAATATTTACATCAGTTTCTTGAATCAGCACATTCTCGGTCAGCTGGGTTACCAAAAGACTACTACAAATTTGGATTAAATCTGAGCTTGGGGAAATTAGAAATGACTCGCTCCCAGTTGTCAGAGAATAGAAGAACCTTTAACGGAAACTTTGTTGTTAAATATAGTACTTCTCTTATGTTGTACTCCATTGATATAAGGACGCTCCTTATTATTTTTTTGTTAGCGCCCGCGTCGGAGATCTTCTTCTGAGATGTCAAGCACTTCGGGAAGAAAACTGAACACTACACCAGTAAAAACCACAACACCAATGAAGGCCGTCACACCAAAGAAACACGCAGGTAATGTTGGTTTAAAAAGATCAATATACTGGCAGGTTTAGTAGTTCCATGTCTTTAGCGTTTTCTATAAAATGTGAAAAGGTTTGGCCGCAAGACTAGAATTTTTGCCGTACTGGGTTACTGGCGAGCTCAAGTTTATATTTAAGTAAGTAATACCAGAATAGCTGCGAGCTTTTTTTGAATTAAAGAATTTTCTGATGCATTTTGCGTGAGTAAAGTAAATTACAATCTAAAATATTTTTTAGCTTTTTGCAACTGGGCGTATTTTCAGGGATCTGTATCGTGTATCGCGGCCATTTTTTCTTTTTCTGATATAATAGCAACATAGCTATATTGTTGTATGATAATTAAGTGCTTTTCCCAGTAAAGTCGTTGCACGACTTTTGGGTGCTGCTGCTCTCATTGCCAAAGAGACTGTTGATTTGTAAAAATTTTTAATTTTTGTAAAAGCTCGAGTAAACGTTTAACAAGTAACTGAGTGTGTTTAGTAAAAAGGAAGTTCAATCTACTTACTGTGGTGATATATATTTTCTTCTTAGGAGCCTATGAGAATACTCAACAACATAGGACTAGTCACCCTACAAATATGGTACCTGACGGCATGGATCTTAATCAGCTTACTCTGTTGGGAAGAGTTCAGTTTGCAAGAGTGATAATCAATTGTTTTCTTTTGAAGGAAGGACTTGACAATGAAGGTTCTTTTAAAAGGTATAATTTTGGCCATAACATTTTCTTCTCTTTAGCGTTTTCGTTTTTTGTTTGGAATGTTTATTTAGTCCTAGTGTAACAGCTGCTACACTAATTGATTATTGTTGATTATTGATTATTATTTATTATTGTGGTTTAAAATGAACAAAAATAAACAGACTTTTAACTCCCACATGTAATAATACCTGAAGCCCTTCTACTTCAAATGTACAATCGCTTTAACTCACTCAACATCTGTTGCTTTTATATCGTCAATTTTCAAGTACAAAACCGCCTTGTGGGTAACGTACCCCTTAATATACAATTAAATTACGTATACACGCAAAACCATTCCAGGTGTAACAGTTCGCTTCATTTATGTTTTTAATTTATTCTATATACTTATAATTATTCCATGTTATTGTTGTTGGGTTTTTTTAGGAAATAGGTTTAGAAAAATAGGCATGTCAAGCGAAATGAGGACCCAATCGGGGTTAAAACTAAGGTCCATATAGGTGTAAGAATATTTTCCTTAGCACCTTCACCACTCGGGTACGGACGCTTTGTGATCGGAAACGTCAATTCTATGTTTATTGTACCCGTACACTCGAAGCAAGCATTATCACACTGATACTTACCAAACAATGACTGGGTTTTAAAGAATTCTGGATCAAATAGCTTTTGTATCAAAAAAATAGTGGCTTACAACATATAATAATTGACTTAGCTTATTGGTTCTTTAATATGAATCACCCAACTTAAATTGGTGTTTTCGCTGACCCGAGTCTTGTTTTTTACTGCATTACATTGAGATGTAGTGAACGGGCAGGGCAGCACAACTGGTTCACACCAAAAGCCCAACCAAAGCTGAAGCATCGTAAGAAAATAGCAGGAAGGAAGTATAAAGATATAATGTAGGAGCTCTTTACATGCGTTGATGGTAAACATTTAAATTTACATAAACATCAGTTTTGGTTTGTTAGTGATGATGATGATGATGATGATGATGATGATGATGGCAAGTAGGTTATCGAATGCCCGTGAACTTATAACAAACGTAAAACTAAGGTTGTTTCAACTCTGTTCTTGTTTCTTATTGCAAGCTCTTTTGAATTTTGTTAGATGTAGATCATGCAGATGACATTGCTTTCCAAAGAAGGCTGTCATTGCACGAGTGTACAACAGAATCGAAAAAAACCCACAAAAATAGAGGTGGGAACGGTAGGATTGCCATTCAATTAAAAAAAAGTAGAGTTATGGCACTCGACAAGATAACTGTTATCATTAAGACAAAATGCACAGACCCGGGGGAAAGTAAAGACTTTTCACTTTATCGGTAGTACCAGTAGTACTAAAAGTGATAGAGGAAGCGATGCAGAACAAATATATTTGGGAATGGTAAACCAAACATTGCTTTTAACAGTATCGATGCTGTTCAGAATTAGAATATATTGCAATAGTAGGTAAATCAAGACTGTACGAAGCAACTGTTCTTTCAGTTGTATTACAGGCTGGAGAAACACGCTGCAAAAGAAAAGCTGATAGAAGAAATTAAACTTATTTTATCACCACTGCCCGAGAAAAATCTTGAGAGTCTGATGGAATGAAGGAGCAAATAATGGTGAAATAAGAAAGATTAACTTGCTTTTTACACATCAGACGAATGGACGACAGAAAAATGCATAAAAAGCGCCTGAATGGTTACCAGTGAAAGGAAGAGAAGAAGAAGAAAAAGAAACAATCACATAATAGCAGAATTGAGACAAAGTCTCGAAATATCAGACAATGTAGAACGACGCAAGAAATCTAGCTCAAAACCGGAATGCTTTAACGGAATTTGCCGCTTGATACTTGGGTGCATACTAAGGGTCCTAATTACTTCACATTAAATTATATTTAAACGATTCGTGATTTTGTTAACATATACATAATATATATGCATAAAATAATATATAATATATAATATATAATATGAAATATATAATATATATGATATATTAGATATTATATATACATAAAATATAGTATTAAAAGATGATTTTCATTTACTTTCAGGTGATCTCAGGGTTGTAAAATAGATCTCTAATTAACTGCTCAGTGCGCATTGAAACAGGACCTGTTTCGTTTCCTTCCTAGGACATACTTTGTGGAGTACAGTTTTCCGATAGGTGTAGGAGAAAATGGCAGTCAGCATTCTTTTGCCAGTGAAGTTGTGCGGGTCGCATCGAAGAAATTTGATAATGGAGGTAAATTAATTTTTCTTCACTTCGGCTTTGCTTATGTCCAATTGACCGGCTTTAATATTTATCCGCTTTTGTGACTCTATTATGGAAGGGCAGTACCTAGTTTTAGTTTTCAGTTTTAGTTAAAAGCTATTAGTTTGCTATTGGAAACACCAGTGATTCAAAACACTGACGCGCCACCTGCCTTTGGGCAGTAATAAACTGAGTGCAGGACGGCAGGGATGACCGTTGACGTCAGATCAGCCTTAATAGTCCTCATCGGACCCAATCGATGAAGGTGACATTGACAGGGAAATGTTGTTAAATGTCATTTACTTTGGTTTAAACGTGAATTTCTTCCATGGAATATTCAGAGCCGTTTTGCATGTATAATAATGAAAAATATGTGTGCACCGAACTAGGTTCGAACCAGCCCCTATGGCTATTAAGGACACATGTTTTAGCTCTTGAGCTATCGATTCTACCCTCATAATCCGATATTTTTTAAATAATATTTTTTATTTTTACAGTAGAAATATAATAAAGATGCTAACAAGGTTGATATCAGAATTCAGGCTTGCTTAAACACTGCAGCAGATATGAAATGGCATTTAGGATAAAATATCATAAATAATTCATAAATAATTGTACCCGTATATTTTTTTTTACCCGGAAATGGCTGCGCTGCATAGACGGGAAGGGAAACGGTTTTCTCTTGAAGTTGAAAAACTGCAGGTAATCCCACAATTCCCAATACTTTTTAATCAAATTTATAAAGCCATTTAGAGAGTAATGTACGGTACACGGGTACACTGACCCTTAACTCGAGTTGTAAAACAGCTATCCTAGTCATACTCATGATTATAACAGTACTTGCCTGTTTTGCACGCGCACATAAGGGGCTTTTTGACTCTAACAAGGAATGAGATTTCTCCAAATGAGGAAATAATTATGGTCGCTTTTTGTTTTCTTTTATTTGATGGTAGTTGTTTTACACATGTTTTGAACCCCTGTATTTTCACAGTAAAAAAGGATTCCCTATTAGGGGATGTCGTCATAATCTTAGCGTTGCCCGCATTATTTCCGTTGTAGAGAAACCGAGAAACTACTATGGGTAGCTGATACTTCTTTATGAAGAAATTAATGTGTGTAATCGTTTCCAAGGCAGAATAAACAATGTAAAAGATCATATAACATATGTTAAATTGATATTTTAATATTTTTTCTTACATTTTGTCTTTGGCATAGCTGTATACCCAAGCTTTTAATAGTTGTTATCTTCAGTGACCATTTTCAGAAAAAGAATTCTCCCTTATCCATTCCTTTCATGCAGCATACAGGGACACATGTTATTGGGTAATTTAATGTTATTAAATCGTGACTGTGAAGCCCTTGTTTTATCCAAGACTCAAACGAAAACGGCAGCACAGCGGAGAAATGAGAATGAATTTTGTGTGAAGCTGTTATAGCCTTTACTTTAAACTGGAATAATTTTTTTTTTAATTCTGTAACATATATATCATTTAGATATAATAGGGCTTAACAATTGTGCCACCTTTTGCAGCTATTGAAGGATCTATGCCCCTTTTGATGTAGTAGCCACAACATTTGAGTGGTGTTTTTGAGTGATACTTGCAAAATAGGCACTGATTTGGTAATATCTTTTTTTTAAGTTGTTCACTTCAACCATCGTTCAGTTTTTCCATTGTTGTTTACCGGCGATGTGGTGGAAAAATGGTGGACGCAGTCTTTAAATTTTAAAGTCTTTTGTAGAAGACAAGGAGAAAGAATGGTAAGGAAATATAATTTAAATGATAGTAGCATTTATTATTATCTCTGTTACACATAAACCATTACTTTGATGGATTTAGTGTCTTGAATAATCCAATGGCAAGGAAGCCTTTTGATCAGTTCGTTGCTGTTTTCCATTTTTGGGAACTTTAGTCAGCTACCTGTATAGTGTATACACAACAGCTTTATTTTATAACGCAATCGTGTTTATCTAGGTTTTGTACTGCAGTAAAAGTTATAATTGTAATGCCATCGGGTTTTTGACTATCATATTACCGTATATATTGGAGGATGTACACATAAGAACTCTTGCTGTACCAAACTCTAGTTTTGTCGAAGTAATTTAGCTGGACCCTTCAAAAGTGCTTTTTCGGTCAACTCATACTTAAAATACTGGCAATTTTTGCCAAGAAGGGTGGACCAATTAAAAATAATAATGAAAGAACACAGCCTTTTGGGGGCAATATGACTTTCAAAGCAAATATTCGAATAACTGTATTTGTTTTTTATTGGAATGAATGAGATGATGGAACATTTAGAAATTATTTCTTATTTAGCACAACTTGAAAAAGATTTTCTTTTTGAAATTATTTTCATTTTTTCTCATCACTTGTTGCTGTGTTGATTTTAAGGACCAGCTAGGCTAATTTAGATCGCCCGACACTATCTATGTTCAAGATTCTGAAACTAATTAATCTTGGCTCATTTTCGTATGATATAGACTAATTGTGGTTTGAACACAAACATTGTAAAGAAATCACATTGAAGAAATAACTAGGGGAAAATGACCACAGTATAGTGGTACATCGCCATCTTACCGTTGGGTTTGCTCTTGACCACTATTATATTGAGCCATATTTCCACAAGGAAAGTACCGAATTCAATTAGTGTCTCCTTAAAAGTGACCTACTGGAGTTCGTATTTTATCACAGAGCTGAGCTGGGAACCTATTATTGAAGTATGTTATAATATGTGAGAAATACTTTATTCAGTACTGTGTAATCATTTACCCTGGTGTGGCTTCTTGCCTTACTAAGAGTGCAGCTCATGAAAAGTAATGGTACAAAATGAGAAACAACTCCCCCCTTCCCCGACCTGCCTTGTTCCGAGTTTGCATATACCCTTGCTTGGGTAAACTGAGATTAAGTGTGCTGTAAAGGATTTTTGTTTAGCAATGTTTTGATAACCAGGTGGGTTTTTTTCTTGTGCTTAACTTCTTACGGTTCCAATCTAGTTTCATCATAGCTCTTTTTAATGCCATTTTAATAGCTCCCGTCAGGCACTGCAAAAATGCTTAGTTTATTTTGTGTTCGCCTTGTTAGAAACAGTTGAAAGAAACAATTAACCAAAGAAAAATGTCTGGAATTTTACACATCTTATGCACATTTTTAATATTATTTACCATTCAGGAAGTTGTTTGAAGAAGGTTGTATGGCCCACTTTCGTTTACATACGCAATTGTACATCACCTTTTTGAAACCGTTGGCTTAAAATATTCCGAATTATTTATTGACTGTTACCTTTGGCTTTCTATCACTACATTTTCAGGAGCTTACTCTGACATTTTTTTTACTCTTCTTAGCCGGATATTCTTGGAAATGGATTTATTCTTTTGCGTCGTGTCTTACAAGCCCCATCCCTCTCCATCAAAACACAAGTTGAAATTAAACAGAAAGATGCTATGAAGTCACCTTTACCTGCCAAGCGTAGCTCAAGGAAAGCTAGTATTGCCCTTGTAGGAGAATTGTCTGTAAGTATTGCTTACGATTTTTCCCTCTCAACAACAGCAGCCTTGTGAGTACAAATGTCAGTGTTTGTATGTGTGTATGTGTTTGGTCAAGTGCTAAATATTCACAGTTTTGTGGCGTTTGCTATTGCATTTGAATATATTTGAACAGAAATAAACTAGGTTCCTTGATGTCTAGTTTTCATCCTTTGTTAGGTCCATCTCTGAACTGATTTTTGACATTTGGTTTATTTACTGTTGTATTATACTTTATATGTGTTGGTATGTGCTTACTGTTGTATTATTTGATACTTTATATGTGTTGGTATGTGCTTACTGTTGTATTATTTGATACTTTATATGTGTTGGTATGTGCTTACTGTTGTATTATTTGATACT
>RDPX01000356.1:63179-74296 GCA_003991215.1 Morbakka virulenta | reverse complement strand
AAACAAAGTCTTGTTTTTACTGTGTTATGGAAGTAGACGAACAATACTAAAGATACATTTGATAGGTAAATGCACTAAACGTTTAACGCTAATTCTCTGCCCCGCGCGTCTTCAATGTGTACATTAAACCTCGGTCAGTTTTGGTAATCCCTCCAGCAGGAATTTTGAGATAGTAGTTACGTAAAACTTCATTTCGATGGCAGTACATTGCTTGTTAGAGGTAGTAGAAGTAGTAGAAGTAGTAATAATAGTAGTAGTACGTATACTACTATTACTTATACTACTACTACTACTGCTACTACCACCACTACTACTGCTACTACTATTACTACTACTATTACTACTACTTCTACTACTATTAATACTACTGATGATGATATTGATGATTATGATATTAATATTTCTTTGACTTTATTTTACTTGTTACTCCTGAAATACCATTTTTTTTGAATTGTTTGAAAATTCTAGAGGATCTCTTCACCACCTCCCCTAAATTCACTTTTTGGGATGCCTGTTGGTATCCATTTTGAATTCGTGGTAAGAGATTGGATCCATTATCTTACTCTTACTAATTTGTTTGGCAGGTTAAGTGAAGAAAGAAGAGAAAAAAGCCCACATTGTAAGTAGTTTTATTGTACCTATGGTACCATATCAACCTGTATTCGATCTTTGTACTCTTTCTTTCAGAATTTTGAATACAGAGTGTTGCCTTATTTTGTGATATAATCATAGCATACTCTGCTGGCATAGATATAAAGTTAGTATGGTGTTAGTGATAAATAAAGAATGCCAAAAAACTCCTAGATATTTAGGACCCGATTTATGGGTATATGGACTTGAGAAGCAAATATATAAGACGAAGAATTAAGTTAGGACGAGCAAGTGGAACAGCTAGAACAACAGTATATTAATGATTTAGTCGAAGGGACGAAAATAGGATCTAACCAAGATGATATTTATTACAGGTCTAACAGACAAGGAGGTTGAGTTTGAAACTGGAGGCTTTAATAACTTGAAGCTTTCAATAGAAGCAAGAACCTAGTTTGGATATCTATATATAATACTACATTCTGAAAATTGGTGGGTGGGGGGGGGGGGGATATTTACCGTAGTGTTTTTTTTAATATCACAATTCATAAAGTGTGACTTGTATGTATGCTGAATTCACATTGTCTCTTTAAGTAGAAAGTAAACAAAAATTTAGAGAAACCATAATGAAAGTATGTAGGTTCGTATATATTGTGAACAAGTTACCAAAAGTTTGGGCAGGGGAGTTCCACATATTGGGAGGGTCGGGACTTGAATCTCTTAACATTTTGTGTTACTCAGAAAATTTTAACCATCTTTGATTTGCCTACTTACTGGGAACAAAATAAAGATAAATCTTACCTTAACCATAAATCTCTGTGGGAGAGGAGATACGTCAGTGTTGGACATCACTTCTTCACTGTGACCGGTCTGCAACTGCACGTCGTGCCGAATTCCATGCCCTCCAGGAAGCACTGTTCTGCTTCATCTCCACCATTCTTTGCTGGGTCGTCTTTGGGCGGCTTTGTTTCCTTCGTCCTCCCGTAGCCCACCCGAGGACCAGAGCACAATCATTACGCGGGTTCTTTCTCAATGCGTGGCCGGTCCACTTCCATCTCCGTTTTCACCTCGTCGCGGATCCTCTCTGCCTCTGCCTTCATTAGAACTACCTTAGTGGACATTTGCTGCTGCCATCGGAATTTTAGCATCCTCCTTTAGAGACTTGGTATGGAAGACATCTAATTTGTCCTTCCTCTGTCTTCTTTAGTTTCCACGTCTCGTATCCATAGAGCAGTACTGACAATAAATGACACTTTTGTCTTTCTGCTGATGTCGCCGGCTTGCCAGGTCTTTGATAGCCGCTTGACTTGTGCACTAGACAAAGCTGTTTTCTTTCTAACGTCTGGTGTGACTCCACCATTTTTTGCCAGATTTACCCCCAGATATGTGAAGCTCTCCACCTCTTCTACTTCATTCTCTCTAACCTTAAGCTTTTCTTGGCTCCTCCTGTTGGTTTTCGTCATTTTGCACTTCTTCTCATTAAGTTTCAGCCCAACTTCGGCCGCATTCTCTTCAAGTCTCGATATTTCTTGCTGTAGATGGTTCATGGTGAATGATTTAAGGGCGAGATTATCGGCAAAATCGAGGTTAAAAAGCCCCATCTGATCCCTGATCTCTAACCTTCCGTTGTTTTCCGCATGAGCCACTCGATCGCTAAAAGGAAGAGAGATCCTGACATGCAGCAGCCATGTTTCGCTCCATTCATCACTTGGAACCAGCCTGTTGTTTCACTAACATCAGTAACGGAATACTGGAAGATGATAATGTAGAGGCTGTCTCTGTATATGAAGTCAAAAGCCTTTTCAAAGTCAAAAAAGTGTATGCACAAGTGTATGCATTGGGATTTCATTGGTTAACTTGTTTCAAAATATTGCAGAGTATGAATACCCGGTCAATAGTTCCCCTGTCTAGCCTAAAACCGGCTTGTTCCTTCCTGAGTAATGAAACCACTCATGATTGTTTCCTGCTAGTCAAAATCCTGCTGACCAGTAGCAGCAATGTAACTTCCCTCCAATTTCCACTTTCCTGAAGATTTGCAATTTTTCAGTTCTTTTTTCCATTGTGAAGGAACGGNAGATCCTGACATGCAGCAGCCATGTTTCGCTCCATTCATCACTTGGAACCAGCCTGTTGTTTCACTAACATCAGTAACGGAATACTGAAAGATGATAATGTAGAGGCTGTCTCTGTATGTGAAGTCAAAAGCCTTTTCAAAGTCAAAAAAGTGTATGCACAAATTGGGATTTCATTGGTTAACTTGTTTCAAAATATTGCAGAGTATGAATACCCGGTCAATAGTTCCCCTGCCTAGCCTAAAACCGGCTTGTTCCTTCCTGAGTAATGAAACCACTCATGATTGTTTCCTGCTAGTCAAAATCCTGCTGACCAGTAGCAGCAATGTAACTTCCCTCCAATTTCCACTTTCCTGAAGATTTTTTCTCTCCCAAACAAACTCAAAAATTCTTTTCAATTCTGTGTTTGCTTGGTCCAGGTCTGCTTTGAACATTTCTTCAGGAATTATTTTGTCTGGCCCAGGAGCCACTGTTGAGAGCCTTAAGTGCATTTTTTATCAATTTTAGTGCCTCAGTTGGTATATTAAGCTCTTCTTTCTCCTCCTCTTCTTATTGTGGTGGTTCTTCAGGTGCATTTCTGTTTGACACTTTCCACAAATGCCCCTTTTCTCTTCCCAACATTGCCTCTTTGTTCCTCAGAAGCTCTATGTACGTGTTCTGCACTGCCGCTGCTTGTCTTATACTTTGTCTCCTCAGCTGTTTCACTATGTTGTATAGTTTTTCTGTCTTGTGTTCTCTGCCGCATTCTTTTCCCTTTGTGCTTTTTCGGTTATCCATCTACTCTTGTCCTTCCTCGCGCTCCTCTTCACGCCCTTCCTCTTCTTGTATTCTGCCTTCATCCTGTTCTTAATCCTCTTTTTACAGGCGCTATCAGTCTTTTCTTAATGCCTTTCCTGCCATCTATTAATTTCCAGGTGTTGTTGCTGATCCATCGCTTGATTTTGGCTTTCCCGAATCCAAGTACTTCCTCAGCTGCTGGTACTCCCACACCTTATCAATATCTTTACTCTTACTTTTGTTCTCCTCAAGATTGCTCCCTACCGGCCCGCAGTACTTCCTCTTTGCTTCCTAATCCTCCTGTCGATTCACATTGAGTTTTGGTTTGACCTTGGTTTTGTTCCTTTGTGACTTGTAAAACCATTCGTTGCTTCTTCTCTATGTTAAATTTATAATACTGGGCCATTAGGAAAAAAGGTTTTACGTGATGACACTCTATAAACATGATTAGCCACTTTACCAAACAGAATGTATAAAAAAATTCCATGGACAAATATTGTCCAAGATATTGTTAGCCACCGCGATCAAGATTGGAATTAAATGTACCATAGTGTTGATAATACGAAAAAATGTTTTCACTGGTCATGCCGTACAAACTATCCAGCAATATGCACAAGTGCCTTCGGGTCACCATGAGTACAAATGAGTGCTGACAAATTATCATTAAAGTCTAAAAACATGATTAAAAATGCGTCGTGCATCAGAATTCAACGTCATAATATCGACACCATGTTCGAGACACAGTTACCTTTTTTGGATATAAACGTTTTCCAGTACATGCTGGACACTAATAGAATAAGTTCCAGTGGATCTGTGGTGAATTGCCCTGAAATGACGAACTGATGTGTTGTACTTACAAGAAATTTGGTCAGGTCAACAGGTCAAGTATTGGGCAAAGCAGTCATAGTATCTTAAGCTGTTGTTTCCTTTTGCCTGTATGACTTGGCATCATCGCAGTAGCGACAGATGCAATTTTAAGGGTAACTCCAATCGAAAATCG
Source organism: Morbakka virulenta (assembly GCA_003991215.1). Classification (NCBI taxonomy): domain Eukaryota; kingdom Metazoa; phylum Cnidaria; class Cubozoa; order Carybdeida; family Carukiidae; genus Morbakka; species Morbakka virulenta. Next base: position 69,859 of record RDPX01000356.1, on the reverse strand, counting down.
TCTATTGAACACAGCACAGTGTTTGGATCATGGAAGCGGATAGCTGCATATAAGCCTTTTACATTAATAGTTTTCCAAAAGTCGACAATTTTATTGAAGAAACCAATTGTGTCACTGGCATTTACTATTTTAGGGTGTGTTTTTAAAGGCAGTACCGAAGGCAGTACTAAAGACTTGAAAAAAGTGAACATAATACCTATAGCCTATAGCTTATACAGGCTATAAGTCACAGAACTTTCCAAGTGTGAACGTTTCCTGATGAAAGGGTCACTTGCCTCCACACCTATTTTGTTACCTTTCGCAAAACTTGTATTGAGAATCTTATTGCCCAATTGGTTCGTCATGTTCAGGTAAGTGTAGTAATATTATCCTACGACGTGCTATATCTTTTCAACTCCAAGGAATACCATCGCTGTTTTCTGGCATAGTAAAAGTTGGAAAATTACAACTTTTTAGCCATTTTCGTTAAAAGACGAATTTTACCTCATACCTCAGTCCCTTGACTTATGCAGCCATTGAAGGGACGTGAGACAGATCATGCAGAAGTCCTCCTCCACGTTGGTCTGTCATTAGCTTAACAGACGAATTTAAAATGCGAAGTTTAGAACACCATTTTTATTATTATTATTATTATTATTATTGTTATTAATTTATTGGTAGCATTGTTAGTTTGAATACCTTTATGATGATTATCATCACATCGATCTTAGAAAGTATTCCCTGCTGTTCCTAATTGATAAATATATTTTTTCTTTCCAAATAGCAGTCTGCCACATGTTTAGAATTACCTTAAAATCTGTTAGAAATTTTGACAGTGGCACCGATGACGTTTGGGGTGAATGCGACTGCTACATCAGATATTATTTTCCAGAAGGGAAAGCTGATATTACACGGAAAGGAGGTTAGTAACCACCGCTCGGCAGTACCTAAGATGTTTGTCTATTGTTCATTTACCTATCTTAAAGAAGCATACCACATAACAGATATTACAAAATAGAGCTTTAACTTGACTAGCTTTGACTTAGTGCAGGTCAAAGAGATGTCTTCCGATGTGTTATCATATCAAAATATTATTACCATTGACCATTTTCATCGTCACCACAACCTCTTCTACTATCATCATCATTCTCATCATCATTATCATCATCATCACCATCATCATCATTATCATCATTATCATCATCAATCATCATCATCATCATCATCTCATCATCATCATCATATCATCATCATCATCATCATCATCATCATAATAATAATAATAATAATAATAATAATAATAATCAACAGCAGCACCATCAAAATCATAATTGAGGTTGCTATGTATCTAATTAATCTAACTAGTAATAATGTAAAGAAACATAAGAGCATTTTTCGGGGTACGTTGTCAAATAGCTCAGTTAAAACGCCCGATAGTTGCTTCTGAAATGCACTCGCTTTCGGCGTTCGAACCGTTAATAAAAAAGGTATTCTATAATAAATATTCAACCATGTGTTACGATATGATCTCACAAAAGACTCTGTCATTCAAAAAACCGTTTATCGTGTTTGTGTCTAGTCCAAGTAGAGGTAGAGTTCGTTTCCAATTAAAAAGCCTCATTGTTACACCACAACCGCAAAGGTAGAATTCTGTCTGTATTGTGTTGTAAGACTATACAGTTTCTTACGATTCCTGGCGTTTGCAGCTCTAGTGTACACCGATCGGCAGTTTTGGGACCACCGGAGGAATGGATATGTCCTAGGAAAAAGACGAGGAAAAGGCCGGCGTCCGATATGTAATCCTACTGGTAGTAAAACGTTTTTCGAATCAAAATGGAATTTATAAGAGGATTGAACTCAGCCTGTCACACACAAATGTTCACACACACACAACACATAAAAAATAAAAGGAACTCAAAATGCAGCGTAATGTAGCTTTTCTTAAGTAAAGACGTAAACCCGTTTCGCGATATAATCAGCCACGGATTTGGCTGCCACGATATCTGATTTTGAACTTTGTTTGAGCTGTAGTAATTTTTCCGTTGAAGGCCGTATCCTGTCGTCACACACAACACCCACCACACTTTGTGTACCACACTTGCAATTTCGACATACTAAGGAGTATCACATTGAAGTTGACCGGAGATATTCATTACAGCAATTACTACTAGACTCATTTTCTGGTGGAAGGTGTAATGGCAGCATCTTGTTTGAATTGTGGAAAAGATCCTATTATCCAAACATCAGGGATCAGTTGGTCGCAAAAGTATGTGTTCAAACTTCAGCTGTTTTTTCTACCTTTATTTATGATATATTTCCTAAGAGTTTGTAAGGATGTGAGCAGATTACAGTAAGGTTTTTTGTCAACATTGTCTTTTCTTAAGCTAAGAACAGCTCGCCAAATCTACACGGTATTTAATCTTTGACTGTAGCTACTAAGACTTGTAAACTATCTATTGTAATATCTATTAAATCTATTACTGAGAGTTTTCTTGTAATGAAAAATAGATGCGAGGAGTCAAATTATGTTGAAGATTGACTTTTAAGTTTACACAAAGGCCGCTTGCACTTAATTGTGATTTTTATATTTCCTGTACGCATGAGCTGAAAATTTTAAAGAATTCACTAAGCGTAGGCTATGTTTTTTTGAATTTTGACCTCTTGCGAGGGGCATTGGTGCTTTTTAGAAGGTCATTTAGACCCCTCATCAAAACCTAGAGTCGGAAAATGAAGTTGACCAGGCAAGTTAGATCTGGTGTCAGTGTACATTTAAGCCCCATGCTGAAGATAGGTGTATTACTTTTTGATGTCAATGCCAGAAAAAGATGGTTTTTTATGTGACCACTTCGGCGGACACCTTGGCTGAAAGAAGGGATCAATATGGCCCGTTATGAAAGACCTGGAATCTAAAAGTGAACTTAACAATTGCTTAACGACTCTAAAAGTATGGAGGGCGATCAAAATTTTGGATCAGTACCATATTTTTATTTCAGTTTTACATATTTTTAGTGAAATGAATGATTTAACACCACTTCGACTCCTCAGATGCCACGGGGAACGCTGAGTACCTCCGCTAGTATATTGAGAAAATGTTAATTTTCTTATTTTTTGAAATATTTCTCGCAGAATTCTTTTTTGTTTATATAATATATTTATATTTTCGTACAAATACTAAATAAATATATAAATATACGCTTACAATACATGTAATGCACAAATGTATGCTTTTTCTATGCTGTCTTAGGCATGGGTCTAAAAAGTTTCAGTTCTCATGTACTGATGTATCGTGATTGTAGTGTTAAAAATTACCCCAAATCTCATCCTATACTTGAGAAATTATCTTTAAATTTATTATTTTTAAAGTTTTAAAAAGTTAATCCCTATGTATGAGTCTTCTTTATCTATTGTCACCTTATTTATTTTTGTCAGGGGACACTACCACCAGCCAAGGTTTGTGCCATGAGTTCTTTTAGCAGTATAGGCAATCAATCCACACAGGCATTCGATCTGCCATTACGTCCAGTGGAAGGGAATTACGATGAAACTAAAAACCTTGGGATATTGGAGTTAATTATTGAATATCAACAAAAAGTTTCCACGCTCAACGAAAAAAGAAAAAGAAAGGATGGTACTGAACATGTTTGCCTATCAGTCAGTATTCTTAGAGCATGCGGACTTAAGGTAATAGCTTGTGTATTGTTGACTAAAGATAGCACTGCTAATGATAATAACAACTTGATTTATGAATTCCAAAAACTGAGTAGGATATTGCATACATATATACTTTGGGGTTTTTTTCCTAAATATTTTTATTTGGGTATTACACTTGAACAAGCGTAGTAGTTGTTATAAGTGTATAGGTAGTCTATGTATTGGAGTACAGTGGAATAGAATAGAAAGGAATGGCATGGAGCAAACTGAAATGTAACAAAATTACAATACCATATTTGTTGTAATAAGCGCCCCGGACAGCAAAGAATTCGTAGGAAAGTAGGCGCTTGTTAAGATTAATAAAGAATATGGAGAAAATCAACAGAGCTATTTGTGACAGTAGTTTGATACCCAGAAAACTTTGTATAGGAACAGTTTGACACCTTCTGTTGGAGAAAAACCTAAAGGAAAAAAAGGAGAAAATGCGATGGGCATATTTTTCGTTCCTGTGTCATGGTGAGGAAAGAAGACGAAGTTGTTAGATCAATTACTCCAGGAATGTTATGGCATCATCTTGAACGTTATGAAACATGGTGACACTGCATATTGGACTGTTACTGACAAACAGCCGGAATTCTTCATTTCCGGGTGGACTAAAGTTACTACAACGGCTTGCAGAGTTGGTAGAGTAAGGAAAAACAAAAAATATTACGTAAGAATTTTCAAATGGCGGCAGCAGCAGTGGCCAAAAAAAGTGTAAATAACTTGGACAATGGGAATATAAGAGGTGACATCATGATGTCGCCCGAATAATACACTGAAAACTCTGTGAAAAATTTGCTTTTGAAAAAGCTGGGAAATGGTACCAGTATAATCCAGAAGGGGTGATTGAGAACGATTCTGTTAAGATTCTTTTGGGAGTTTAACATACAGTGTGATGTTATTAATGCCCGTAGACTAGACATTATCGTTTTAAATAAAACATATAAAACATATGTTATTCTTGTAGTGGTGGCCCATGTTGACTGCAGAGTGTATAATAAAGAACAAGAAGAAATTGAAAAATACCAAAACTTGAAAAAGGAAATTGGGAGAATGTGGAAACTGAAGAAGGTTAAAGTTATTCCAATAATTGTTGGGGCATTAGGCAGTATGTCGAAAGATTTTAAATGGAAAATCTGAAAATAGATGTGAAGGATAGCGTTATTCAAAAGACATCATCGCTTGAGACTTCCAGGAAATAAAGGGAAGTGCTAGAAACATAAGGAGAGGAAACATTGGTTGCCTTTAGTTATTTGCTATGACTCGCTAATAAGTTTTTTGGATAACTGTAATGCCATCAGCCAGGACCTAAAGCCATCTAAGATAATTAAAATAATAATAATAATAATAATAATAATAATAATAATAATGATGATGATGATGATGATGATAATAAGATAATAAATAAATAAAGGAATAGGTTCCATATTGTGGCTATTCGTGGTCATCAGCTCCATCTACCTGGCTATAAGTATTACTTTCAGGTGGAACCACTTTTGTACATAAACAACAACTTGTCACACTTTATTTGGAGATCCCAATCTTTACATTTTTCGTCAAAGCAGGACTACCTTATCCTCAGAAAACAAAAGGGAAACTGAAATATAAAGTGAAATCTGTTGTTGAGAAGAAGTCGACAGTTCTTTTAGATTTATAGCCCATGGTGTAATGTTTATTTTTTTGCCAATGTTTGCTAATTATTTCTAGCTTTTCTTCAAGAATAACGTCATTTATCACGGTATTTTTTATCGAGTCGAAGGTTATATTGCTTAAAAACTAACTCTACTGTAGGAAACCACATCTTTTAATGGTATGTCTGAGCCATGTATTTTTTCTTCTTGTTTTGAAAGCGTTTAGGGAGTAATAGTTAATATGTTTCTTTCTTTGTCTTCAGGCTTGTGCTGATGTACTTTGCAGAAAGTATCCAAATGCGGAATATGCAGCAGATGTAGGGTTAAACACTTATGTACGAGTTTATTTAAGTTTTTTGGGACAAGAATATGCCCGTCAGTCAAATACAGTGGCAAAAAGTTTTTCTCCAGTCTTTTCGTATCACATTGATTTTCCAGTACCAATCAAAGCTGTTTCATTGTCATACGATCAGGATGATGATGATCCACTATCTTGCCTTGCACAGTTATTAGAGTCTGGTTTCCTTGTCTGTGAACTATAGTAAGTATTTCAAAATTATTCCTTTCAGAATGGTCAGGATTAGGTGTAGCAACTTAAGGCACAAGAGTAGCATTTAATAATACAAATAATAATAATGGAAACTTTTTGTTTTATGTAGAAACACATACAATTAAAATCCTCACTAATCAAGGTAGCATGCATTATCTTGCCTATTTCACAACATTAGATATTTTCTAAGAAAATTATTTAAATGATAGGAGTTCAGGGTCTGTCCTCAGTTGGTTTCTACGACTAAATATCTAGTATGTAGTTCGAAATGATTATTTTAGAAAAGTTTAGTGGAAAAGAAGCCCTTCATATTTGTAGTCAATGCTTAAAGCGTTGCGCATTTTACTGAATATAATACCGGTTGACCAAATATGCCTAAGGAGCCAATGGAAAGATTTACGAAGCTAACTCTGAAAAGGCTGGAATGCAAATGCTTAATCAAAGGGCGATATTTTTCATATGTGCAAGAATCATTTTTATGCAGGGTAGTTTCATAACTCACTGTTAATTCAAGTATGTATAGCGGTGTTTGAGGAGTAACTTAGGCAGATCATGTTGCAAGAGATCTCCAGTTATAATAGATGGCGAGAAGAATCCACAGAATATAGGCATATATGGTATACCCTTTAAGAGATTAATAATAATGATGAAAATAATAATAATAATAATAATAATAATAATAACGATAATAATAACAAAAATACAACATTAAAATTTTATATATGTTGGTTTTCATTTTAATTCCAGTATTCCTTCCTCTAATTATACATGTACATATATATACATATATAAATATATATATATACATATATAAATATATATATATA
>RDPX01000356.1:38701-50110 GCA_003991215.1 Morbakka virulenta | reverse complement strand
TATGTATGTATGTATGTATGTATGTATGTATGTATGTATGTATGTATGTATGTATGTATGTATGTATGTATGTATGTATGTTTATATGTTTATATGTACATATGTAGTCTGCACACTTCAGTCCCTCATTTCCTCCTTTTTTTATTTTTGTCATTCTACCCTCGCTCCAATAATCCCTCCCCTTTCTCATTTTTCTTTTCGTTTTTCTTCCTTTTCTTTGTTCCTTTTCTTTTCCCATTTCTCATTTTTCCTCTTCCTTTTTCCCTTCTTTCCTTTCATCCCACTTTCTCGCTTTCTGTTGCTTTTTCTTTCGTCCCTTCTCTTTTTCCTCCCACTCCCACTCTCTCATCATCCTCTCCCTTTCCTCGTTTCTCCCGTCACTTTCTCTCTCCTCCTTTCCCTAGACCCCTTGTCTCTTTCCCAAATCCCCTGCCCCCTCCCCCTATCTCCCCAATTTCCTCGTTTTTCCGGTCGTTTTGCCCTCTCCATCCTCCATTTGCCTTGCCCTTCCTTACTCTTTTATACCCACTCTTAAATAAAGGTTTATTTCACCTTACCTTTTTTCAGAATATGTTCGGACACTTATGCCACTTGTCAACTAAATGATCAAACGTCACTTATTATTACCCCCGTTGAGAAAAGTAGCAATAAACCCAAGTGGAACTTTAGATCAACAGTACATCTTGAAGAAGAAGTCATGCGTACGCAAGTGAGTGTTTTCTTCTTTATTGGCAGCTCTTTCACCAGATTTATTGGGTTGTTAGACCAACAAAAAAGAGCAACCCCCAATACAAAACAAACTAAAGAAGATTTCTCAACTAAATAATCTGGTTAGGCATGGCTAATACTTGAGTCAACACATCGCATGCTGGTCTAAGCAGCAATGGACTTATACGTTCCCAAACTAGTGCAGATTATACTCAAAAAATATTGTGATAATCTGACATGTGTTTTACCGCATCGGAGATTGGGCAGCAGTTGTCTAAAGGTAGTTAGTTAGGGTCTTTGTATGTGTATCTGGCAATAAATTATTCCACATCTATTGCTTAAACCAGCTGATTTTTGCAGCTGATAATTTCAGTACATAAGTAAGGTTTATAATTATTGACAATTTTTAAACTTGTTATATTCCAAAATGCATTTCCTTTGCTTTAGATAGAGTAGTATTCGGAATACAATTAAGGGAAGCTGTTTTTCATTTTTCTGTTGTTGTTGCTGCTGCTTTTGGGGTATGATATTAAAGAGGACTCAGAATCACTGTAGTTTTAGGCTATTATCAAAAGAATGAAAAGAATGATATACATAAAAAGAACTGCTGTGTTAAAATTATTCCTATTGGCTCCTGGCCCTTCAAGAAAGGAAATGTTGGAAATGTATCATTTAATCTTTTTTGTCTTACAGAGCGACCTTGACCAAAAAGGGTGTTTGCTGTACAAAGTTAAGAGAGGATAAACATTTGTCTTTAGTCTAGTAAATAATATTTTTTGATTTATTGATTGGAATCGAAATCAAGTACTTAACTTTGAATATAAATCACTCCAGGGTAAACACTTCTAACTTTTCTCCTGTAAAATTAGCCAGAAGCAAGGCACTTGGTTCTGGCACTAAACCCTGGAACAAGTTTCTGTGCTGTCAAATAAAACAATAGAAGATGAGTTGGGACAATGTGTGATCACCCAATCTTAGTGTTGTTCATCCATTCTGGTTTACTTTCAACTCCTTTTTACTTAATATTATGGGTTGTTGGTTCATTTTTACCTTGTTTTTTTAATAAACACAACTGTCAAAATTAAACGTTAACTATATTGGATTGTTTCTTTTTACAATCAGATTTGAAAATAATTGTCAGATCTTTATTAAAACTGAAATTAGCAGAAAGGCTGTGTGGTATTTTGAACAGTGGGCATAGATTGGGCTTACAGGATTAACTATATGACTTTCCCAGAAAATCTTTGCCACACATTAAATAAATTTTTATTAATTTCTCTCATGTTTTTTAACTTAGGAACTTTATTTTAAAGTATGGTCCACAGAATCAACTAAAGGTAAGTACTATTTTTACAAAATTATGATTTTTGAAGGTTTTATATCCATGATCGGTACACAGGGCGGCAGACGTGTGAACTAAATAGATTGCATATTTTGTCATCTTTGGCAGCGTTTATTTTTCTTAACTATTAATACCCCAAGTACCTCTTCTTTTTTATTTATGTAGAAATCTTATATTTCAAAATAACATTAACAATACTGGGCATTAAACAATGCATGACTTGTGGGATCAACAGTATGCAGTCTTACTACGATTTTGCAAAAATGAAATTCTTTTTTCAAGGTGATTTTACGTCCAGTAATGTTGCACATCAGCCCCAAAAAGTTTGATTGCAAGTAACAGGTGTTAAATGGATATACTTTTCCATGCAATTTTTTCAAAACTACTTTCCTACTACCATCCTTCGTTGAAGGGGGGATTGAGGGACGTTGAACAACTTTCAATTATTTGAAATAGTGATATAAAAACGATGATGACAAAACAAAATCTAGATTTTTTATGAGTTTGAGAAAACCGCACACAGGTAGAGAAATGATTGGACATCTATTGTTCTTCTTAACTAAGCAAAAGGAGATATAGCTAATTTATGACCATAATTTTTGTGTATCAGTGCTTCTTGATAGCTCTGGCCTACAAAGAAGAGCCTGGACCTAGAGCACTTTATTCATGAAGAAAAGGCTCTCAGCGATGCCAAGATTTAATTCCTTGAATCCCAGCAATTGAAACATGAATACAATCAGAGATTTTTTAAAAGAAAAGAGGTTTGTCTGTGTAGGATATTGATTGAATCAAGTAAATTGGTCACCATTAAAATAGGAAACATCCTGTACATAGTAATATAAAATTCATATTTTGACTATGAAGTCTAAATATGAGAATGTTTTTACTTTCGATATCTAGAAATGTTCCATTTATAGTTCCATTAATACAGGATTGCATAACTACTATACTGATAACCACTGTAAGGATTCAGCTGCTAAGAACCACGATACAGCTCTTTCTTACATTTTGAAATAATGTACAAATCCAAGGAATACAGAGTTGCGCTATCATTGTTTTTCTGCTTGTCATATAATTATAATTTTTTTTTCACATTAGTTGTAAATGATGTGGGATTTTTCCGAAATGTTATGGAATAATAGGACTTTGNATTTTGAACAGTGGGCATAGATTGGGCTTACAGGATTAACTATATGACTTTCCCAGAAAATCTTTGCCACACATTAAATAAATTTTTATTAATTTCTCTCATGTTTTTTAACTTAGGAACTTTATTTTAAAGTATGGTCCACAGAATCAACTAAAGGTAAGTACTATTTTTACAAAATTATGATTTTTGAAGGTTTTATATCCATGATCGGTACACAGGGCGGCAGACGTGTGAACTAAATAGATTGCATATTTTGTCATCTTTGGCAGCGTTTATTTTTCTTAACTATTAATACCCCAAGTACCTCTTCTTTTTTATTTATGTAGAAATCTTATATTTCAAAATAACATTAACAATACTGGGCATTAAACAATGCATGACTTGTGGGATCAACAGTATGCAGTCTTACTACGATTTTGCAAAAATGAAATTCTTTTTTCAAGGTGATTTTACGTCCAGTAATGTTGCACATCAGCCCCAAAAAGTTTGATTGCAAGTAACAGGTGTTAAATGGATATACTTTTCCATGCAATTTTTTCAAAACTACTTTCCTACTACCATCCTTCGTTGAAGGGGGGATTGAGGGACGTTGAACAACTTTCAATTATTTGAAATAGTGATATAAAAACGATGATGACAAAACAAAATCTAGATTTTTTATGAGTTTGAGAAAACCGCACACAGGTAGAGAAATGATTGGACATCTATTGTTCTTCTTAACTAAGCAAAAGGAGATATAGCTAATTTATGACCATAATTTTTGTGTATCAGTGCTTCTTGATAGCTCTGGCCTACAAAGAAGAGCCTGGACCTAGAGCACTTTATTCATGAAGAAAAGGCTCTCAGCGATGCCAAGATTTAATTCCTTGAATCCCAGCAATTGAAACATGAATACAATCAGAGATTTTTTAAAAGAAAAGAGGTTTGTCTGTGTAGGATATTGATTGAATCAAGTAAATTGGTCACCATTAAAATAGGAAACATCCTGTACATAGTAATATAAAATTCATATTTTGACTATGAAGTCTAAATATGAGAATGTTTTTACTTTCGATATCTAGAAATGTTCCATTTATAGTTCCATTAATACAGGATTGCATAACTACTATACTGATAACCACTGTAAGGATTCAGCTGCTAAGAACCACGATACAGCTCTTTCTTACATTTTGAAATAATGTACAAATCCAAGGAATACAGAGTTGCGCTATCATTGTTTTTCTGCTTGTCATATAATTATAATTTTTTTTTCACATTAGTTGTAAATGATGTGGGATTTTTCCGAAATGTTATGGAATAATAGGACTTTGCGTAATCTTATTATCGTGCCCTGTGCTTCCATTTTTACAATGTAAACGTTCAGTTATCGCATTTTGGAAATATAAATTTTTTTAAAATTTAGTAGAAGTTCATTATTTTTGAATACACGTTCTGGACAGGGCGAGAAAAGTCGGAAATGAAATGAAAAGGTGTAAGTTTTGTATCCAGTAGAAATGAGAGAGAAGCCCATTTCTGTCAAATTTGATGGGTTTTTAAAAAAATGAATTGGTGGATATGATTTAGAATGTACAGGAAATAAGCAGAAAGTAGAAGTTCCACTAATCTGGATTTGAACTAGATCCTCCAGTCTGTGCTAGTTCTCCCACAATTGTGCAGTTTGCTCTACTTTTCCTGCCTCTTTGCGGTCTATGTGTCGTTTGCTGTCTTTTTACGGCCTGTACTCCGTTTCCCGCCTTTTTACGGTCAGTGATACGTTCCCTTCCGTTTTACGGTCTGTACTACGTTCCCTGACTTTTTACTGTCAGTGTTTCGTTCCCACCCATTGTACGGTCTTTGCTACGTTCTCTTTCTTTTTACGGTCTGTGTTTCGTTCTCTTTCTTTTTACGGTCTGTACTACGTTCCCTGACTTTTTACGGTCTGTGTTTCGTTCCCTGACTTTTTACGGTCTGTGTTTCGTTTCCTTTCTTTTTACAGTCTGTGGTACGTTCCCTGATTTTTTACTGCCTGTGCTATGTTCCCTTCCTTTTGCTGTCTGTGTTATGCTCCCTTGGAGAAGATTGGTATAGTTTATATTTCACGTGATTTACCAATCCCTTCCTAGATTTCTATCAAGCACCATCTCATCCAACTATATACATATAGGGTCGAACTTTCCATTGAATGGCGAATTCAAGCCTGAAATACCTCACCCCCAAGAATATGGAAGCCAAGAACTAGTATGAAAATATGTTGAAGAAAATAATAAGATAAAATTAAGGGCGATGTATGTTAAAGGAAATTGTTTTTTGATATCTATTTTACCTGTTAAGATGAAAGAAAAACTGTAAAAGATGCCCTGATCGGAGTTGCTTCAGTTGATATGTCATCTTTAACAGTTGGCTTAAGACAGATTTGTGGATGGTATAATATATATGACTACGGTGGACAAGTAAAGGGACAGCTTAAGGTAAATGTTTGGATCTTTCACTAAAATTAAGAGCACTGATTTGTACTTTTATTCGAACAATGTGCTTTTTTATCATCATTTTTTGTTAAGGCAATTTTCAAAAATAAGTATTTTAAGGTCATGGGGTAAAACTCTTTAATGTTATTGAGGAATAAACTATGCTACAAAAAGCGAGTGAAATACTGGTAATGAACTTTATAAGAATGTGTTCTTATTATATATATATATATATATGTGTGTGTGTATATATATATATATATATGTTTGTGAATGTATGTGTATATGTGTGTGCGTGTGTATGTAGTATATATGTAATAAATTATAAGAACAATTTTTTTTGTGCAGTTTCGTCTGTATTTTGTTTGAGTCAGTGTAGAACAAAGTTACAGGTCAGCAGACCTTGTGGACGTTAAAAACACACAATGTTTGGCAACCAAGGGTGCTATGGCTTACTTGGTTATAGTGCCTGTTTACTAAACAAGACACCTCTTGTCCGATTCCGGGCAGTACCTTGCCTTTTTCATAAGGTGTTTCTGTCTTTTTTAAAAATACTATCAAAAGAAGCACTAGATTTTAATAAATTGGAGTATTTTATTGAGATGAATGCAGGACTACAATATTTACCAGATATTCTTGGTGGTTTACACTCTCTGAGTGGTTTTCTAGTATTTTATGTTTTTATTTTATTTCATTTTGTTTTATTTTGTTTTGTTTTATTTTATTTAAAAAATTTTAAAATTTGTTTTATTTTATTTTTATTTTATCTCTTTTTTCTGTTCTTTTATTGTGTTTCATTTTATTTTGTTTAATTTTTTTGTATTTGCCGTTAATTTAGTTATTCATTGTGTCCCCCTAGTCAAAAAACAGAACCAACGCCGTGCTGTAACTTTAGTATAATACCTCATTTAATCTTCTAAACTTGACTACCAGTGATATAAGTTCCTACGTGTACCTTGTCATTAACAAATGTTAAGGGGGTGCGCATGAGTATGACCAGAAGACTCGCAGAAAAAAAGAGCGGGAGGAAGGCAGAAGGATATGGATTTGATGGAAGGTAGAAGGTCATTGGAGCTGCAATCACGGCTCGATATCTACTTCAGATAATGAGGGACAGATAACTATTGCTACCATTGATGCCCCCGTCCATTCTATAGGGTTACGTGACTTTTGTTGGTAAAGTGAGAGAGAGCGTATTAAAGAAGGGTATTTTGATATTCATAACGTCTTTAGACAAAGTTTTGACATTACAGTTTACAAAAATCTGGTGCTTTTTTAAGACTAGCAGTTTCAATATAAATGCTGTTTAAAACAATACACTTGTTGGGGAAGGTTATTAGGGAACAGTTGTGTAAGAGGGTAAACTTGGCTTCATGTTGATTTTTTTTTGGCTGGTAGCTGTTCCTCTCTTCTTGTTATTAAACTTTGAAATTACTTTGAACCAATGCCGGTGCCTTTATTTAATTTAACCAGGAGTAAAGAAAATATTACTTTAGAGTACTTCTGGCATGCCTTTCCTATGCTGTAAAAGAGGGTATGTTCCGACGGCAAAATAAAGAGGCTCTCCAGGCTACACTTGGCGCAGTGTGTGTGAACCATAATAGAAATATTGTCTTTGCGTCTTTTATATAAAACATGTTGTATACTAAATGAGATAAATACTCCCATATTTAATATCCTTTAAATATGTTATATTTTGAATATGGCTCCAAACGCACACTTGCCACTTGGTCGACGTAAGTGTGATTTGAGACTGATAGCTATGGTGCTGATATATTTGTTTTAGACTTTGTAGTATTTACTCCGAAAACCATCTTACAAAATTATTTTTAAATATTTATGATCTTTGACAAAATTAATTAAAGTACAATTACTAAGAGATTTGATTTCTGGTTGCTTGTTCAATTATATAAGGATTGGGTCTGTTTGAATGACAGCAAGGACCTGAAGTTGAGAAACCAAACAAAGGTATTGTAATTTTTGGTGATTGCTTTCAAACAACTTTTACAAGAAACAGTTTTAATTTTATTTAAATCTGTTTTTTTATTTGAGCCCACACTTATACTTTTAATGAAAAAATATATCCATCTCATTTACAGCTCGCAATTACTCCATCGACGCCATTTAAATCTACAAGTGTTAGTTGTTCGCCAGATTTTACATTTTCTCGAGGAATGGTAAGTTCTATATTCGGTATGTGCCACTGTAAACACTTCGTTATTAAACTTGGCTAAAGCGCTTTTGCCCTTGTACATTGGCTTGCTTTATCCTTTATTTCCGTTGTTTAGTTTTAGTGCATAAACACAATTCAATTCCTGCTAAATCTTTGTCCCTAGTTTTTCACTGTCCTTTCTGTGTCCTTTCTCCAGTCACATCATTTTTTATCGTTTTAAGTATATTTCCTTTCCTACTCTGTACTAGCTTGATGCATTTTTTTGATATCCCATTTTAAGGTCCTGTTTGACCAGCTTACATAGATTTATCTTTTTTTCAGAGCAGCCTTGGTTTGATGATTAGTGCAACTGCACCGTAACCAAGAGTTCCGGGTTCGATTACCCGAGTGGGGGGCTTTGGAAATTCAAAAAAGAAAAAGCCAAAAAGCCAAAAAGCCAAGAAATTCCTCACTGTCAAATCCAAGTTCCCATGAAGGGCACCGTCTGAGTCCCAGTTACTGGGGGGAAATGACGTTAAAACAAAACAAAACCAAACAAAAAACTTAGATTTATTTTTTTCAGTGTCCAATTTTTATAAGGATGGAGGAAAGGGATAATGAGAACCTCCACAAGTTGCCCTTATCTAGTCCTACACATTTTTTTAATGATTCGCACGCAAGGACAGCAGTATTTCTTTCACAAATTTCTTCTTATCATGTATTATTTTTTGAACAAAATTCATAGTTTTTTATCATTATTTCTACCCATCTACTATTTCTTTGTCTAATGGTAAGTACAAACCTTATAGACTCGAACGTTTTAACGAACTATTATATCAACAACAATATTCCCTTGCTGGAGCTTGAACCCAGAATCGTTTGCATGGAACTACCGCAGTAAAGAACCATACTTTGAGTACATTTATTAATGTGTGTTTCTTTTTTCTTAGATTTGTTTCTCAGATTTTATGCTATTTTTCACTGCATTCTTTATTTCAGACTGCCCTTAATCCATTTCTTTACAATGGGCACGGTATTACGTGTAACGAAACTGATAAAAATGGGGATACACAAGACACTCGTCATGAAGATGAATTCCCTGGTTTATTTCAGAAACAAATGCAGTCAGCATCCTGTGAAAAGCAACATTCGTTTTTATTATCGGATGCCTCAAAGTCCATGCTGTTAAGGCAGTTAAGGTAGCTATCCTTACATGATGTCTTTTCTTTTTTCATATTTTGATGGAAATTAATGGAATATAACATTTTTTATTAGCTTTAGGTAAAAAAATCATGAGTATGTCTGAGGCTAAATTAGATGGATGGATTAGTGGTAGTCCTCAATGGGAAATACACTGAATACAAGAATACTTGGTATTCTTAAGGTTATAAAGGGTTGGCTTGTACAAAGGAGTGATTGGTATACTTAAGACTATAAACCAAAGGCTTTTCTTAGCTGCCAAGGCTAGTAGCAAGAGGGAAAGAGAACTATAAAATAGGAAGTTTTTGTGGTAATTTTCCATGATAGTGAATGAAAACTGGTAAGAAATTCTTTGAAAAGTATAATTATACTTTAGCCTGCCACAGATTTCGACTTACTCAATCCTTTTTCATTCAGGATGAAAGTTAGGCAGCCTGTCAAATGTCAACATCTTCCTCGATCTTGTGGAGCTGTTTCAAGATGGTTTCAAGAGCCCACTGCTTTGTGTTTCATCTAGTTGATCTCCTTGATGTAATGCGTTTTCTCTCCTACTTGCTTTTTTCTTATGGAACCAGCTTTAGCTACTGCCGAGCAATGCTGTCTGATGGCTTCCCGAGATTACCATCCCCACCTCTGTTTTCTGATCGGGATTTAAGGTGGTTACTGTTCTGCTTGTCGCCACAGATCTTTGTTTATGAAGTCCTCCTGCTATCTGATATGGAAAATATATCGCAGAAATTGGTCTTTCTAGACCTAATGCTGATGTGTGAAGGGCTTCATTGTGTACCAAGTTTTGTAAGTACGTCTTCACGTTCGTGTTAAAGATGCGCAATTTTTAGAAACGATATCAGATCTCGAAAACGAGTTCAGGGCCTTTAATGGAACTGCACCTTTCCAAATCCTTCGAAAGGTGTTCTAATCTGTAGCATCTTTTCTAGTTACAATCCTCCCAAGTTAGGTAAGATGTATAATACAACAATATGCTTTATTGGCTTTAATAGAAAAAATCACGAATATAACTCTCCTGTTATTAGGCTGTCGAGTACTATCTGTCGAAATGTAGGTCAGAAAAAACGTACGACTTAAGATATGATGATACTCCGATATTTATGGCTTCCACTGAGATCATAAAGGCAAGGAGCCTGTAGATTTCTTGACCTTTCGCTTCCTCTGAATGTTGTGCACATTTTTCCACAAAGACCTTCCTATCTTGGTCCACATTCTTCTTGCCTACTCTGTGCTTTAGTATAAAATGCTTTGGTCTTTGGCTGGCCTTGTTTTACTATTGTTGATTACTGCATTTTTATTTTTCCTCTAGTTTAATTTGTGCAGCGTGTCTGTTAAACTGTAGCCTTTGTGTTCTTTGGTCCCACTTGTGTTTTCTTCCAGTCAGTCATGAAGTGTTGCCACTCTTACTACTGTTTAATCTTTATCGAGTACACAAAAAACCAGCCAAAATCTGTTGAAAGTTTCTCCTTGAAACTTGATTTTTGTACCTGGACGTCCAAGAAACGATGCGTTATATCGATTACCAGGTTTGATTGTTGCTGTAAAAAATCTTCACGGCTTTAGTTTGATTTTTGCTGTGACGAGATGCTGTGAGGGTAATTCAAAATACAAACTGATCGATTCAGTTCTTTGTGCGGCGATCTTGTGAAAAACACATTGGTTTTGGGAATTCCGTTCTCTCTGTTCCCAGGTTGATAAAGAACCAAAAGGCTTAATCCAAAGGCCGATTTTCGTTTGCTATCCCCAATTCATGGTACCCCCGCACTTCCCCCCTCACATAATTCCCCAACTTTAGGCACTGCCTATCCCTACATCAACTGCAATAAAAGTCGGTAGCTCTGACTTGATAATCTAGTTGATGGTGCTTCATAGCTGCGTCATAACATCACGCCTCAACAAGGGTCTCTCCGGAAGCTCCTCAGCTTTCTTTCAGACTCTTGTCATTTGTTTGGATCCATGAAAGAACTCTTTGTTGAAAATTTAGCTCTATTGCTCTTACCAACCAGATTATATGAGGATTTAAACATTGGGTCATATCTAAATTTTTTAAAATTGGCTCTTTTTAATTTTTAAGGAAAAACTTGAATTCATAGGGAGCTTCGAGCCAGACCCTTAGAATTTCACTTTCGTAATATCTGCCCACTCAAATTTTTAGGCGCAGAAATTGGGTTATTTAAATCTAATCAGTTCTGGAAAAGGGTATTTGAAAATGAGGGGGGAAATAATGAACGCTAGATTTTAATAGAAATTTTTGAAGAATCTCGAAGTGTAGGTGCTTATTACTGCACAATACTATCTCCAAGATACCCCATTTTGTCTATTTTGTAGTACGGCCAGGATTCGAAATAGTTGAAACTAGCTGCTCAATAAAACAATTTTTCCATAAAAAGATGTAAATATATAT
>RDPX01000355.1:720530-735945 GCA_003991215.1 Morbakka virulenta | reverse complement strand
TAGTAGTAGTAATAGTAGTAGTAGTAGTAGCAGAAGTAGTAATGGCAGCTTCAGAAGTAGTAGTAGTAGTAATAGTAGTAGTAATAGTAGTAGTAGTAGTAGTAGAAGTAGTAATGGCAGCTTCAGAAGTAGTAGTAGTAGAAGTAGTAGTAGTAATATTAGTATTAGTAACTGTATTTATATTTTTATCACTTAGTTGTAAACACATTCCCAATACACTTTGCTGCTTTTCACGAAAGGACTCATTTGATAAAATTTTCCTTGCTCGACATGAAAATATGAGAAAAGCCTATAATAGTGAAAAATAGCTTGGGTAAGAATGAATCATTTAACTTCCTGTTGTCGAAAATTTGATTCAAGTATCCACATATTTTAGGATAATTACTTATCTTTCGGAAATATCGATCACACGTTTAATCATTAAAATACGGAAGTGCACAAATGACCGCCCCCCAAAAACTGAGATACCTATTTGTGGTCAAAAAAGCAAAATAATCTGGTCTTTGTTTACTGAAGACCTGTAAAATATTACAAAATATAAGTTAAGATTCCTACGGAGCCTGTCTACTTTTATTTTTGAATTTAAGATATATGTATTTTCAAAAAATGGTGACATAGGACCCTCATGTTAGCAGTCAGAGGCTATGAGAGGCACATGCCATTAGGAAGTAGCGGGAGCTTATCTTTATTACCATCCCCACCTATAAGAAGCTTAAATGTCCATTCAGCAAGATGATATACGGAAATAATAAAGAGCAAATAATGTGTTGTTAGAAACGTTAGTTTATCAATATTGATACAGAAAAATGACTTTCAATTTAACAACTAGAAGTACTAAGTTAATGATGTCTATGGTATGTAAACAGTATCCAGCTTTCTTGTTCTAGTAGTAAAATAAAATGTAGATTTAATTTGGTTAATAAAATGTTTTTTGATTAATTATCAAATAAAAGAAACTACCTTGCACATTGCTAGTAAAGATATTGGGTTCTTATCTTTATTGCAGTTTGAAAAGTATTTACCTTTCATTCTTAATAATAATTAAAAACGAACACAATTTTTTATTTAAAATATTACTTTACGAATATTCTTACAGAAAGTTGACACTTCAGATGGCAATTAAATTCAATGCCATCATCCATATGTTTGTACCAGCAGTGTTAAGCTTCACTCTTTTATAGTAAAGTGTAATATAGATAATTTGAAGTGTATAAAGTATTGAAAAATAAAGATTTATTCAGAAAATATCAATTCCTTTAGCAAATCAAAGTTCTATCTCATTATTTTGTACCTGATTCAGAAGTATTTAGCTTTTTCCTTGAATGGGTTTTGTTAATCTCATTATCTGGAAAAGGTAGAATGGATGCTTAATTTTGCTTTTCACTGGTAACAAAATAAGATTTTGAACGGATATAATTTGAAATAACCTTTAAATGTAAATATTTTTTTGATCTTCTTACATTTCAACCAGCTGATATTCCAGGATTATGAACAGAGTTATATTAACCATATAAAGAGGGAATTCAAGTTTGTTGTATACATAATACATATATGGTAGACATCCAATCATTCTCAAAATTCGATCGTGGTGTAGAAATATCCTAACTGCTGACGTGTTGATGTATTCGCTAAATTAGGCTGGCTTGTGACCTTGAACAATGTTAAAAGATGCTCGAGCATCGAGGGAACCATTTGCAGTACGAAAACCAAAGATAGATGTTGGCAGATTAGATAAAACGATTTTAAAACTTTATAATAAAGTTGCGAAGGAACCAATTGATGTGATTTCCACAAAAACGTGGAGCAAAAAAAATGAAAAAGATGGACCCAAATGATAAAAGAAAAGATCTTTAAATATGTTTCTTTTTAGTCTACTGGTCCATATTAATGTTAGAAAAAAGCAAAAAAGACAGTTAACAGAAAGTATAAAGGAACTTGTATTCAAATCATCATGAAAGAAAGAAAATTAAAGCCAGGAAAAAGAAACCAATTTTGATGGAATACACATTTAGAAAGACAAAAGAGGTTTTTATTATTTCATCAATACTAAATTACTTCAGAGATCAGTAAGATAACTGATTTAAATGGAGAGGAATGCAAGCCTAAATGAAAGATGATAAATCAGGTACTTTTTTAGAATAGAAGGAATGATAAAGAGGGAGGAAACTAATTCATCAGTAAAGTGGATAGAATATCTTGAAATATTTTATTTATGGGTTTAGAATAAAGAGGTGTTCTGTATATAAGCGACACATAAGTGACTCATAAGCGACTTATTGACAACACATCAAGGACAAATAATTTTTTTAAAGTCTATTTTCAATGTCTTCCTCCATTTGGCTATACTTGTTTAATTATAAACGTGATTAGATGATACCTTGAATGATTCATGTGTGTGAATAATGCCTATAGATCCTTCCACCCTTACTGCTTCTGATAGAAAAAGGATTGACCAAGAGAAAACATCGTGCATCAATTTTGATAAGATAATTTTGGAATGAGGAATTAAAGTTTCTTTGATACATACTTATGGTCTTTTTTATCATACCTTCTTTTTCATCTATTTTGCAAAACAAAACAGAACAAGCCTGCACAGTTTTAGAGTACTTTTCACCATCAGTGGCCAGATCTGCCTATTGTTGTGGCTAGAATGACCAAAACAATGCCAAAAACAGCTTTTTCATTAACAAGTGTATTATTATTATTATTTTTATTATTTTTATTATTATTTTTTCTTCTGAATATCACAACTCTTAGATGATACAGGTCGGCAAAATTGACTAAACATCAAGTTACTAACTGTAACCTCAGATGTTTAGTACATAGCAAAGAATCCTTGTGGTTCCCAATAAGCAAGCATTTTGTAGAGTACTAAAGTAAATATTCGGACTGATGGTGTTAAGATAGTCCATGAAATTCTTGGTTATCGTTCCGAGTGCTCAAATTACTGTCCGGATGATATTCAAACCTACTGCATTTCCAAATTCTACTAATCTCAAACTTCAAGTCATTGTACTATTTGACCTTAAGTCCTTCTCTTTCCTCAATTCTCGTGTCAAAGGGACACATGACGTCAATAAAAAAACAAGATTTACTATTCTTATACAAAATTGAAATATCAGGTCTATTGTGTTCTAGCTTTTTGTCAGTCTGTAAGGGTGAAGTCCCATAGCAATTTAACATCATCGTTTTCAACTACTACTTCTGCTTTATGCAAGTACCACAGTTCACCGTGGGGTAAGTTGTTAATTTTGCATACCTCCCAGTGCAATATCCTAGCAATGACATCATATCTCTAAGTTTAATATAATTTTTTGTTATTTTGATAATGATAATGATCATGATGATTATTATTACCTTTGCGAAGGATCTTTGCCACACATTATCAACAACACTAGGAAAAAGCAACAGATCTTTTTGGTAGCACTGTTGGATTTAAAAAAACGCGTTTGGGGAAGTCAACTATCAACTAATTATACTAGCACGGAAGGACCATACTGTACCATCATAAGCAATGTTATGGTTAAAATTATTTATTTTCTATCTTCTGACTATTATATCTACATAACAGCTTATTATGAGCCCTGTAACTGTTCAAAGAGGTGTACTAGAACACATTATCCCCATTAACTTTAACCTTGTTATCGATAACACTGTGTCAACTTTGGAAAGAGACAATCAATATCTCTCCAATGCGTTTACCAATTAGCCTTCATGGGACTGGGTTTGTCATCCAAGTTGGGAAAGGTCACGTATTTTGAATAAAAAAACACAAAACAGTCATTGTGCAGTATAAACTGTACACAACGATAAATAACACTCGGGTTGCATTTGTGCAGGAGGGTCAATCCTTTATTTATCCAGGTAAGGATTTTAGCATAAACATGAATAACCAATTTATTAAAGATACTGTATTCAAGAAAGGTGGTTCGTAACTTCCCAAAATAGACTTAATGTCCCCACTTTATAAGATCAAACAATGACAACATTACGTGTTTTTGAAAATAAAATGGAGATTTACCGCTTTCCCAAAATGTGGCTTAGTGAAGGGATCGAAGTAAAATTCAACCGATATTACCTCAAATGGGTTCAACTTCCGTAACACGAAAATTGAGTAAAGCAACTTCAAAAATTTTATTGGTCTAAAAGAATAATTGGTCATTATGAAGCAGTTCTTACAGTGACGACATAAAAAGAAATTCAAACAAGGGAGACGTTGCTAGCCAGGCTTTTCATATACATGCACATCTTTGGTCTTCAATATCTTATTGTACAAGTGGAAACTTACAAAAAACAAGCAATGCATTTTTGTGATTTATGTGAACTCGACTGCAGTTAATCAATGACTCTTACTCAGCTCTCGAACGCTACACGTGGAGACATAATTCATTTTGAACTCTTTCATTTTCTAATTAAAAATTTGCCTTGTACCTTCGAGCTATTTTCGGACCTAGCAACCCTTCGCTATTCAGCAGGAATTTTCGCTCTGCCAAATCTAGCTTAGTCATTAAAGAAAAATTGAAAATCACTGACGTCGAAATGATATGTAAAAAAAATTCAATACTGAGTCATCTTGAGAATAAAAGCAGAAAACTCACGATTACTTACATTGTGAGGTTACATTTCATTATTTTATCGAAAATAACTAAGCCAGGATTTAATGCACGAAACGTAAAATATTAAAAAATCTTTCTGAGAGAACAAAACTTATATACAACGTAGATTACAAACCTTCTTTAGCAAGTTTCAATGAGGTGCTCCTATTTTATTTACTGTAGAAGAAAGAATGAATGGATGCATAGAATTACTGTCATATAGATAAAGAAATGGTTAGTTTAGTTGAAATCGAAGGCTTATAAAATGTAGAGGACTTCTATTGAATTATAAAATTATATACTTTGTTTGTTTTTAACATGTAATTTATATATTTTGGTAATAAGATAAGACAAAATTTATTATTATTATTATTATTATTATTATTATTATTATGATAGGATGGGATTAAGAATATATTGGGAGCTGTGCAAGAAGTATGGGTTGAAATGTGCGGGAAAATGGTTTGAAGAGGTGCCTGACAATGTTAGAAAGAGTGAAGATGGTAGGTTTGAAGTTTGGTGGGATAGATCAGTGGAGACAATGCAACAGGTGAAATTTAATCGTCCGCATTACCGCACTGAAAAGAGATGGCTGATTGTATATTTTGTTGTGCCTTCCGATCGAACTGTGAAAACTAAGGAAGAAGAAAAGGTCACTAAGTATTCTCCCTTGGCCCAACAAATCCGGAAGTTACATAGCGTATGTACCAGCGTTGTCCCAATCGTCGTGGGAAGATTAAGAGTGGTGACGAAGCGGTTGGATCGCAGTTTGAAAGAGTTGGGCATCCCTGATGTCTTGGGTGGACTCCAAACATCTACCATCATTGGAACCACGAACATATTGAGGAAGGTGCTTAACCTATAAAGCTACTGGTCGGTATCCGGGGTTAAGTTTTCTCGTCTGGCAGGTGAATACCATCTCCCTGTACGGGCTGTCATGCTGGACATGAACTTTGTTACTATTATTATTTTTATCTCTGATTCTTTCTAATTTTTCTGCTTCTCTCATCATCATTTCTAGATCAAATCAAGGTTCTTGGGTTCTAAATGTTAGTCAGTTGATGTTCTTATCATCGACAGTATTCTCATTAGTATTTGGGTTGTTCCTAAGAGGGCAAGTTTTTGTAGTTCTAATACATTGATGTTTCTTTGAATCTTGTTCCTTTGCTTCTCGATGCCTCTCTCGTTCACGTCTGATGCTCCGATGTTGACTGGTATACTTTCCGTTTTCATCCTTACATTTTGAATTTTCAATTTCAAGTTAAACGTCAAAGGTTTTTTGCCCACTTTTACTGATGTATTTTGATCAAATTGTTCTTCCTTGCCTATTTTTTATTACGATCTCAGGGTACTTTTAGCTTTTATGGTCTCAATAGTGTAGACTTGCATCTCAAAGAAAACTGTAACATTTTTATTTCCTAGTACTGTTTCTGGTCATTATTCATACCATTTATCAATTGATTATATTATTCATTAACATTTTCCTGTTCAAGACCTAGCATTCTTATGCCTCAAAATGTATTCTATCTTTGCTAATTCTAGATATCTAGATAGTATATTATTAACCATTCTTTTACACCGATCCTCAAAGTATACAATAAATTGTTTTCGCTTCGATGATTCTATGATGGTACAAACTCGTCTCTAAACTTGAGCTGTTATTATTGAGTATTCGGATTCAGCATTTAAACCTGTTCCCTTATTTTGTTTTGTTTGTTCATAGTCTACATCTTATATCTTGATTTTGGCTGGCTATTGGAGATATTTAATTCCCTATGTTTCATCAAGAAATAATAGGGTTCCTGGTGAACAGAAAGAGCGAGTGCTCCTCTACGAAGGAACAGGCAACAGAGTGGCCTCAATCACATTGACAATAAACAACAAATACAATCTGAAAGTGATTCAAGTGTATGCACCAACATCTAGCCATGAAGATGAGGAAATTGAAGAACTATTTGACGAAGTAGCAGAGATCATGGAAAAGAACAAGAGTCACTTCAAAATCATAATAGGTGACTTCACGTCAAAAGTTGGGGAAAGACAACAAGGCGATTGAGTAGTTGATGTGCAAAAAGCATTAATTTCAACTAAAACTACAAAATCAATTTGAGGTGCTTGATATGAATAGTGATGTAGAAGAAATGGCAGGGAAGATCACAGAAATTTCACAGGAATGTGCAATGGAAACAGCTGGAAGAATTGAAAGATCAGACAGAGAGAAGCACAAGACTAAGACCAAAGAACTACTGGAGAAAAGAAGGAGAATGGCAGGGAAAGATCAGACTGCACAATAGAAAATTGAATACACGGAAATATGCAAGACAATTAGAGCAATGAGAGAAGACATCAGAGAGCATAACACCCTTGAGAATCGAGTTAGCCATTGAAAGTGGAAGAGGTCTCCAGACAGCAGCAAACACTAAAGAAGAGTGTAAAGTATTGATACAACCACTGAACGAACAGGACGGAACTATTACCAACAACCGAGAGAGAATACTAGAAAGATGCGCCGAATTTTATGGGAACCTATACAAAGACGCAGCCTAGAACATTGTACTGGAGGAAGCAGAGGATATACCACCTATCCTAGATTGAGCATGCCATGAAGCAAATGAAGAACAGTAAGACAGCTGGAGAAGATCAAGTGGTTGTAGAAATGTTTAATGCAGGAGGAGACCAACCATCAGAAACAAAAGCTTGTAGTGGCACAAAGAAGTATGGAAAAAACCATGTTAAAAGTCACATAAAGGTGGTGTATTTGAAAGGCCAATGAACAAGGCATCTATCCCGAATGAACGATAACAGATGGGCCAAGAAGATAACAGAATGGACACCAAAAGAAGGGGGCACAAAAAAGGGTAGACCAAGGAGAAGATGGCGATATGAACTTGAGGAGAGGGCAGGAAAACATGGATGCAGAAAGCGCAAGACCGAGTAGATTGGAGGAAATTATGAAGGCCACCCACCAGCAGTGGCGTGAGCGGCTAAAATGATGATGATCACGATGGTGATGATGATTTCTTGATGTTGTCTTGGAATTGGATCTTGCGTTGAAGTTTCACTCTTTTTTCAAGTTTAGTCACTGACTCATAGTGTTCTTTTCTCTAACCTCATGAACATTCAGTTCTTCTTTGAAGTTTACTTTCTATGTGTTGGTTTACTAATCTCAGGACGAAATATCTAGATTTTTTAGGGTACATTACTGAGCCAACTGAAAACGTTTTGGCTTGCCTTTAGCCACATTAGACTTTTGTTACCAGATGCTATTTGATGGGAGACTCCCCTTAAGTATAATGTTTCTACATCTGCCCTTTTGGGTTTTGTTTTTTTCCCTTGATAAAGATCTTTCTAGTTTTCCTTTATTGTTAAAGTTTACTATATTAAAACTGCAAATGACGACTGATGTTGATACAATTTTCATCGCTTCAATCTTGATAACAAGATTCAATTCCATATGCTAGACATCACCTCTAATAATTCCAAGGCATAATATGTTTCTTTTTCTTTGTCCAATACATTAATTCATTTTGGTGAAAATAGCTTTTGCTCATTCTTGCAGTCTCAACTCCATCTTTACATCATCACTGACTGTTTTTACTCTCTCTAAGCGTTTTACTTATTTTCTATCACTCAAAACATATGCCTGTAGGTCCATGTAAAAGAAGTGGCTATTTTCTCATTCGTTAATCTCATATCCATGTTTCGTAAAGTTAAAAAAATGTTAAATGCGACTTTGGCAAGGCATTATTATTTTTATTACTATTAGTATTATTTGTCCTGCTGGGGAGCGAAGCGAACCAGATATTAAATTCATACTCTTGCTAAAAGTCAGCATCACTTTTGAGTTCACATTTGTCTTGCTCTCGCCTCAATTTAAAAGCGTCCCTTCTTGCAATACCAAAAAAACATGTGCCATTTAGATAAGGTACAAAGGCAAAATTTTCAAGCTTCTTGCATCTACTAATAACTGTGTATACCAAACTAGTTGCAAATTTTTTTAGACCAAGATTAACAATTACCTTTTCCAATTGTTTACATTGTATTCTCTTCTATTTAAAGGAAGGAAAATTCAAGTCAAATGAGAAAATCGATTTTCATTCTAAAGTGCATTTTCATACTCTTGAAAACGTATTTAGTAAATATTTCTGTATTTCTAACTATTTGGTCATGAGCAAAATTTGCAGGCGATTGTGCCGATTTTTTTTAACCTACTATACCCACTTTATTTTATGGCCTATAGTATGGTAATCTCGGTCGCTTGCTTTGCTCTCTCCATCAAACAATTATTGCAATCTTTCTATGTCGCTCCTCTTTGTCACTTTATTAGACTAATGAAGCACTATTGAGAGTGTAAGCACAGTAAATTCTTTTCAAATATGAAGAAGAGAAGTGGTTTTATGTGCTGGCTCTAAAACAGTCATCTTTCTACTAGGACAGAAAAACAATATGCAACCTTTCCTTGCTTTTCATGCTTATAGAATAGTAGGTATTATAGATATCATTGAATTTGACACGACTGGTCATTGTGACATGATCCCAAATCCGGGGGAAAATACTTTTATTAATATTTTAATATCCTTGAAACATTTTGACTAAACATTCGAATCAGAAAGAGATAGCTCACATTTCAGTGTGGCACACTACCTGGGTATTAAAATATTAATACAAATATTTTTAGTGGTCCAGAAATTCTGAGGAGGTAGAAGTTAATATGCAGTCTGGATCACCATAAAAGACATTGGTTTGGCAGTCTCTTGTTTTGCAACGTCTGGGTTTGGGCAGCATGCGCAAACCCTTGTCTATGACTCTGTAGTAGCTTTTCAAAATAGCTTTGCCCAATCACCATTTGGCAGCTTTCTTTTTACCTTCCTGTGTATCTTTTCAGTGTCGATATAAGGATGAATTTTGGTATATAGCAATGCCGATTGATGATAATGACAACGATAGGTAATTTGATGGTATCCTTTTATCAAACGTAAATTGGCCACGGGTGTCAAGGAATAAAGAATCAATTATTTTCGTATACAGAAGCCAAGTTTAATGAAAGTTTAAGTTTAATAAAAAAAATAAATTGATGCCAAAAATGACATGATTAACATTTTGGTTTTAACTTCATTTTCCTCGGTGACTGAGGTACAAACTGTGCCCTTCATAGGGACTTGTATTGTATTGTACTTGTATGAGAAGCCCTGGGTTAATGGTTTGTGCAGCTGCACCGTAACCAAGAGGTTTGGGGCTTAATNTTATTTCAAGCCAGGCACATGATCGAAGCCGCTACCACTATCGTTCCACAAAAGCAGCTGCGAATGACTGACTTTATGAAGAAATGAGATATCTTTCTCATTGTTGTAGTGCTTCAGAAAATCTTTATGACAAGCATTTGATTCTCTAGTTTTTTTTACCCTTAGTGATTAAGCCTACTGTATCCTGTTCGACCTCTTTGTTTACTTCATAATATGCACTATATTTGCTCGTTACAATTGTAAAATACTTTTTGTGTGATTTTTTCAATATGCTTGACACAAGTAAAGCAGAGAAGAAAGAAAAAGAAAGTACATAAAAATTTGGTCCCCCCAAATAACGGCTCCCTCCCAATAACGAACATTATAATTTCCCCGTGAGTGTGTTCGTTATTGGGGGGGAGTACTGTATAGCAATGCCGATTGATGATAATGACAACGATAGGTAATTTGATGGTATCCTTTTATCAAACGTAAATTGGCCACGGGTGTCAAGGAATAAAGAATCAATTATTTTCGTAAACAGAAGCCAAGTTTAATGAAAGTTTAAGTTTAATAAAAAAAATAAATTGATGCCAAAAATGACATGATTAACATTTTGGTTTTAACTTCATTTTCCTCGGTGACTGAGGTACAAACTGTGCCCTTCATAGGGACTTGTATTGTATTGTACTTGTATGAGAAGCCCTGGGTTAATGGTTTGTGCAGCTGCACCGTAACCAAGAGGTTTGGGGCTTAATTCTCCCAGCGGGCGAAAACACTCTGGAACTTTACAAAAGATAAAGCCATTCGCTGGAGTCAGGAAGGACATCCGGAAAATTACTCACTTGCCAAATACAAGTCCCAATGAAGGGCCCCGTATTTGGGAAATGACGTTAAAACCATAAAAAGAACACTTACTACAGCAGGAGATCAGGGCCTGTCTCTATTTGAAAATCGTAACAGATATGAGGAAACATATTGAATAACTTTGACCCAAAATAGTAAACATTTCAGCCAAGAGAAAAGGGAACAGTTCAAAATGACAGGTGACATGGTATGTGCATACAAAAGAGATCTAAAGGGACACAACCCTGATAGCATTAAAGCTCTTAGTAATCTAATTGCAGTAAGAAAAGCATATCATAATTGTCCCCAAGTAGAATCATCAAATCAGGATAGTGGGCTCTGTTGTAAGACTTTCTCCTGTGTGAAGAAAACGATGTTAGTAAGCACCAACCTTTTGGGTGAAGCTCTTTTGACCAATGGCACCAGAGGTACAATCAGGTACATTGTTTACAAGTGTGATGAAAAGTCACCATTAGTCCCTACTGCATTGATTGTTTAGAGGAAGGAAATATTAGAGGAAGAGCGATGGTACATTTTTTTATTTCAAAGTATATTTCATCATTTCATTTCCACACTTGGTCCTCAAACACGTTTCCAGATAAATAAATAAACATGTAGTTTCAGGAAGCAGCATAATAAACTGTAAATTGTGACGTGTAGTTAAGGTTTTTCCTGGCATTGTCAAGGAAACAATAAAATAGGTGAAACTTAACTCTGACGTCTTGATTGCATGGTTGAAATGAATTGCAGGAGGGTCTCTATTTCTATATGCACTATGGTGAATAAGTTGATTGAGGATTAATTGAAATATGCAGAATTTTCTTGCATTACAGAGGCCTTTAATTCAGATCTTCGATGACAGAGATATATTAAAATCCAATGTGCAGACAGCTGTAAAATGGCCGCAAAAATCAAGGCAGCTGAACCTGGTAGGATTATTAACAGAAGATAACAGCTCTAAAAGATTTATGTCTAAAGGACCGACTAAAGTTATTATTTAGATATACAATAGCTCAGAGGTACCAAAAGACGTTGGCAATTATAATTTGAAACAAAGAAGCCAGGTGAAGTTAAATTTGAGTTTCATCAAAACCTAGGTTATATAAATCGTGTATAGAGTTTAGAAGTTTTACTAAAGAGTACCTGAAGTTGGATGAGATCAGAAAATAAAATCAAGAACTGTGGTATTTTTAAAGAAATAAGCACAATAAATACATTATTTCTGATGAGGAAGATTAACATACGACAGTAAAAAAACTTTTAACAAAAATGATGGGTTGTTTTCCTTTTCACTAGCTTAAATATAAGTAGCCTGATTAGGAAACTTAAAGGTGATACAGTGCCTTCAACAAATTATCAATTACTTCCTTACAATAGGTCAACAAAGGTATTGAGCTACTTTCTACAGCTCTTTTCACTTTATATACACAGAGTTACATTTATATTGTATATGTGTATTTTGCATATGTTTGGTTCTTTGTATTTTTCAAAGATTTTTATACATATTTTAACTATATGTTGTTTGAAGACAGCTTAAAAATATAAAAATTTGAAGTTAGATACGACTCTTGTTCCTGAGCATTTTACAGTTTCATCTTTACCTCATTTTGGATCTTCTAACCTCGTTTTTGTGAATTTAGATAGAGGGCAAAAATTTCAAATCATGTTGACAAATCAAATCATTGTAAGACTTTTAAATTTGGTTGGCTGACTGTGATGGATTTCGTCAATCTTTGATGATACACCTTTCAATTCTTTCTTTAGCAAATCAGCTTCTGATGCTGAAACTGATTTCTTAGAATGGATTCTGGTTTATATTGAAACACTTGTACTTAGTCTCAGTCACAAGGTCAAGCATCATTCTCCCCCATGCTTCATTGCTGATTATTCTTCTGCCATTGTTCATTCTAATCTTTCCTTCGTTCAGCTTTAATGGGATGGACCTCACAAATCTTGGATTTTTACCAAAGAGGCTGGCAATATCTGTAAAAAGGTGATTTCTGATGCTAAAGCTTGTCATGATCATCCAGCTTGTAAATCAATCTTGCTTTCAAAAGTTATTTATGGAAGGTTTAGAATATTGCTTTGCATTCTGGCAGATCAGTTAGTTCTCCACTTTCTAATAGTGTTTGATTTTTTTTGTATCCTCTAGGAAAAAGGCTATAGTCTTTGCTACATTGTCTCTAATATTTCTCTCTAAATTACACTGGTGTTATTTTGCCGGAGTTCCCATCGGAAACTGACTTGATTTTGGATTTTTCCATCATTTGTCGAAAATTGGTCAAAAAGATTATTCTGTGGCTTGATCAATCCAAACGTTTTGGTCTTTATCGAATTTTTTTGAAAGATTGTGCTTCTGAACTGTCTTTCTTCCTGTCCAAATAACTGCAATAACTTCAAATCGAAATCTTGTCTTCTGTTTAGCTGGGTTTTTATATTGATCTTCTTTTTCTAAGAACGTAAGTGATCCATCTGATCATTGCATCGAACTGAAAAACAATTAAAAACAGTTACAGATTTCCAAAGCAGCTATCTTGATAGAGATCATTAGCAGGACAAATAACTGAGCCTTGGAGTGATGGAGGTGGTATTAAATGGAACCACATCAAACACCAACTACTTTAAATGGTCTATATGTCTTCAGTGACTAAATATTGGTCAAGTTTTGTTATCATCTTTGATATATAGAGAACGTAGAACTTTGTTGCATATATTTTTAAACTCATTTTTACGAAACGAAATTGTTGCACGGATTGACCACTTTTAAAGATCTGTGTTAGCTCCTATGCTTTAATTTTTACTTTCTGTCTGAGTAATGGGCTGATATGTTAATATTTCTTGCGAATCACTGACGCTTGTGGGATTTTGGACCTTGCTACAGTACGTTAGGGTGACTATAAAACATACGCAAGGTAATGACTTGTTAAAAAATATATTTTAGGCATTGAATTGTATCACTTTTATTTTAGCAGTGCAAATCATCAACACGAAATAATTCTTCACAATAATTTTTTCCTCTTATTAAAAACGTTTTGTAGATATCTTTCAAATGTAATTTCGATTTTTTATATGGATGTCTGATTATAATTTTAATATTCTTTCATAGAATGGATATCGTTTGCTTTGATGCCCGAGTTCATAACTGTTTTTATGTTTCTATATTTTCAAAACAATTAGTTTTGTGATAAAAAAAGAGAGTTTTTATAGAGAAGTGAATGAATATATCATAATTATTTTGGTTAAGCAATACAAACGGGGTTCTGATAAAAGATTAGTGACTTGTACGGCGCCATATTTAGTTCTTGGGTAAAAAACCATCGATCGCCATCTTGTTAGTCCTCTTCATCAACAACAAGAACCAACTGTGTCAGTGTAGGACCTTAGTGTAATTCAGCTGGTCAATTCGGTTTTCACTATAGCATAAGAAATTTTGTTTCTTTACCTAACAGTAGCTTTGACACTTTTTCTTTCTGTAATGTTGACATACAAAAAGGTGATTACCTTTATTTACAGATCAAAATGGTTCTCGATCTCAAAAGTCATCTTTTATGATGCAAGCTAACAACACTGCTATCAACATTTACTATTTGCACACACTGTAGACAAATACACATTCTTGAAAACCTATTGTATCTGCCACGGATGAGCAGATTGACTTAATTTGCATTCACTAACACAGGTTCTTTGATGAAGAGCCAAAGCTCAGGTATAATAATTTTGAACAAATGTATATTCTAGTGACTGCTTCAAAATGGAAAATGCTCTCAACGATACAATCACTTGAATGGAACTGTTACTGATCCAAAATGAAGTGAAATCATACTTATCAAAAGTAATGATTGCAACAAAAAATAGTTAAAGTCAGATTCAATGGTAACTAAAAGGTTATTGTAATACCATGCTGCAGCCGCACCAATGTCTGAAAATAAGATTTTGTGAAAAACATCTACACCAAACTAACGTTCATAGCTCGCAATGTGCCTAAACATAACATGATGATCGTACATGGTCAGTTCAGCGCGCAAATCAGACCAAAGGCACATCAAACATATCAATATCATTCAATAAAAAATCGTAAGTGCTATCTAAAAGAACATTTTTTTCTCCAAAATAAACTCTGTTGTCCTAAAACTCGTTTTCGAAAAAAAGATTAAAAGGAATGGATGCAGAGTTAAGCAAATGAACAGAGATCTCTTAAGGACATCGAAGAATAATGATTAAAAGAAAAGATCAAGAGTGCACAAAGCTATGAAGCCTACAAAATATTCGAAGGTTGGTCATTCTATGGTATCCATTAAAATCCATTAATTGAATGTGTGAGAAAACATTTGCTGGCAAGAAAATAGAACAACCCAAACACCACTGTGGTCACAGCACCATAAAGCTCCATTTTGTTCATTCTTACAATGTAAATTCATGTTCAAATGACAAGTACCACAAATTTGTTGCAGGACATAAAAGCAACTGAAGTATGTATTTCGTTAAAGGTAAAGAGCAAAAGGAAATCGATTTATTTAAAACATTTTTATAGAACAAATATGATAAATCTGAAAGGTTTCATCTCGTAAAAATAAACGCTTCACCAAATCAAAGAAAGCAAAATATTTGAAGGAAATTACAAGATTGGAAGATACCTGCAACAATGCTCAACATGTATATATACCTATTTAAACATAGCAATATATATTTATATATATATATATATATATATATATATATATATATATAGAGAGAGAGAGAGAGAGAGAGAGA
>RDPX01000355.1:699110-711851 GCA_003991215.1 Morbakka virulenta | reverse complement strand
TGAGAAGAGATATACTTAGCCTAGGTTACATAGTGAAGCAGTAGCGTATATATATATATATATATATATATATAGCTTAGCTTGAGTATATATATATATATAATCACTCAAGAAGTTTTGAAAGTGGTCCAGACAGAACACAAGAAGCGTTTACAAAGTTATCTTACTACTCTAGGTACCATTCTCCCATTTCTCTTTGACAATAACATATTCAACAAGTCTTGGACTTAGATATTTAAATTAAGCTATCCAAAGATATCTTCACTTTACCATTAATAATTTGAATATTATCTTTGTAATTCGACAAAACTAACCAAATTTTTTTGCTTTGAACCAGAAACTCGTCTTCATGTTGTCGCCGCCTGCAAAACGTACCTTCAGGAAGGTTGATATACTTGGCGATACAACTCATCATTACAGTTTTTATCAGGGGCTCTCATATTTGTTAAAGAAAGCCTGTACCACATATTTGTGGCATTGATAACTTGATTGCAGCTAAAGTGAAGAACTTTAATTTAACTAGTGAAATGTATAAATGAAGAGAATATAAACGTATATATATTGACAATTGAAAAGTCCAGAACTTTCAAACTTATACAAACGTCTTATGTAGAGTGTTTGACTCAGACAGTATACTTGCAAGAACAGGTGAAAAATATCAAATATTTTTGTTTTTAAAATATTGCTATTATTAAGGTGTTCTGTCCTTTATACCTAAATCAAAAGGAATAAAAGCTAATAACAAAGTTTAGAGAAGGCTTACAAAACTAACAGCACAAAGGCATAGGAAACAAAAACAGTTTACGTTCAATTTTTGAAGTCCCTATCTGGTACAAGGTAATACACAGTGAGAAAGTACTCAAACATGTATCAATGAACATAAACTGTCACCATGAATGAGAATTTAGTTGACTACATTAACTAACTGGAGATATTACATAATCTTCATTATACTGGCTCTTATCCTCTCGCCTTAAAAATACCTCCAACAGACAACAAACTTTTAATTACTTCAATAAAAAGATTTAAAGATAATTTAATGTAGAGAAATAGAGAAATTAAAGCCAATCGAGAACAATAAGAAAGGAAGGCTTCCTTTTTGTTTTTTCAATGTCTAAAGAGTAAACATATATACCAGTTAAGAATGCAGGCGTTGAACACTTGAAATAATGGGATGCATGCAGAAAGTCTCCTCGTGACGCATCCTGGGAAACGCTGAGGTCACCAACCTCAGTAGGCCAATTTCTGCAACACTCGAGACATATCATCACTTACAGATCTCATCCTTCTGTGATACTACCTTCCAACCTCCAAATGCCTCCACACCAAAGTCATCAACACAAGTTCTTGTCAGAACCGGCTCTGGCTGTTGCCTCCTTCAACATTAAAGGATACACAGATGTGAAGGCAAAACTACTATCCCAGACAACACAAGATTACGACATTGTATGCCTCCAGGAGACACACCTGAAGACCTCCAGCAGAAGACCGGACCTACCCGGAATGAAGCTGATTGCTGAGATACGACATGATGACTTGAAATAATAATCAAAACAGCCGAAAAAATAGAAATGCTGTTTCTACCCTAAGAATTGAAATAAAAGTAGTAAAATATAGCAGTTTTAACGTTCCAGCATGAAGAACAAACTTTCGGAGTAGCCTTTATAACTATGCTTTTATCCTCATGTAACCGACAATTTTCTTCATTTACATTTCTAATTTTATGGAGACCATACTAAGGTCAAGTACCTGTTCTGTTGAATTTCTGTAGCCATTTTCATTAGTGTACCTAAGACTCAATCGGCTGTGGAAATAGATTATTAAAGTATAAAGACACACGATGCTTTAAACTCTCCATTTCAAGTAATTTGAGTTTACAATGTTGATGCTTACACATTTTATTTTTGTTGATTATGATAATTTTTGTACTAATTGTAGTAGTGAAAATACTTGTATGGATACAACATAATTCAAACAGTTGTTTTGATATAATCCTTATTTTTAGTCATAAATAATCCAAGTATTTACAAGAAAAAAGGTAGTCAAATGAACCATCTTTAGTACTGTAGCCTCTTACTTTCTCTTCAAGAAACAGTTGGTGAGCTTCCTAAATTACGATGTTGCTTTTGGCTACCACGAGGTACTCTTGCAGAACCAATATCCAAATTTCTCTTTATCTTCATTTATTTCATCATCACTATCATAATCATCATCATTGTTATCCTCATCATCGTTATCAATACTACTAATATTATTATTTTCATTATTATTATTATTATTATTAGTCAGTGGAAACATTCTTGGAAAAGGTGACTTCTCAAGTCCTACGATTGCTTGTAGTAAATTTCAAATGAATTATTCTGCTAACATTACAAGCAACATTGTGGCAAGCTCTGAGGCATGGTACAGATGACTGGAAAGCCCAGAGACGATCACTTTAAGCAAAAGATACAAAACAAAGCACAAAGTAATACTTACAAAAGCAAATTTCATTATACAGTTTTTATAAGAATTTTATAGTTTTGTGGTGTGGTATATAAAAGTTCCAAAAATTGATTCTAACAGTTGAAATAAATTTATATGAATGCTTCTCCTGAGGACACATTTCACACTTATTGGTATGGCTGTCTATTTATTAATTATTATTGCATATTTGAAAAGTAACAAAATAACGCTAATTAAATTAATATCAATATTTGTTAGTTTTAAGATTAATAACATGACATATTAAATGAATGCTATTCAAAAATCAAATACTAGGTAATATTTTTGCTCTATGTCACCTTGGACCATTCCGGAAAAAAAGCGTTTCTCAATATCTTTTCACTGTTTATAAATATCGTTTTCGCCAATTCAGCTACAGATTTGAAGACTATTTTTTGCTTCTTTAGCAGTATACTCCGACCTTCTTTATCTTATCTCAAAAGCAAGGTATGGATATCGTGTAGTCTTATCTCTCCATTTTGTGTCAATATTTTGTTGCAGTGGACATGCCATCTTACAAATCCCATTTTGCTTTTTGTCCTTCAGTTCGAGTATCAAGTCCGTTTTTCTTGCTGTCTCTATATTTCTTAATTTTAATTAGAAATCCCAGATAAGTTTTGGCTTATCGTTCTCCAACGAAGTTTCCTATATATCGCCATGTATTGGACAGTTTTCCAGGATCTTGTTTCCACCATCTGTTTCAGCACTGACATGATTGATGACGTTTTACTTTGATGAAGATTTTGTGTCAGCCAGATCACTAGAAACATCATATACCTGAATCAGGTATATCATGTTCCCAGTGTATCTGCCGCGGAAAATTACTATGAGCATTACTGAGCATCTCTGTAAAACTCAACTAGGTCAAAACGTTTTTTATTCCAAAATATCAGTAAATATTTATTATTCCATATTATATGGATTGAGAACATTATTAGAATTGGCAATACCTTGAAGCTGCATCATTTACACTGCTCTCTAACAAAATAAAGTATTTGCATTGCATTTTTACTGGTAATGGTTTAATCTTAGCCACAATGGAAGAGTACCACGACGTAATGGGAGCAGGTTTTATCAATTCTTTATTTTATAAGAATATTTTCTTCCGATATGGAAATATAAGTTACCATGATGAATCATTGAAAGTAAGTTTTATAATTTTGTCGGTTTTTCTTTAGACTTAGACAAAACTTCTAAATATGTCTGCTTCTACGTTGTCAATTTAACAGCAGCGTCTTATTCATTTATTTATAATGAATCTTTATACAGGATAAAACACTTCAACAAAAAGATATGCTGTTATCAATGTGCGTCCTGTAAAATTAAGATAAAAACTACTTTAAAAGAAATTTAAAGGATTTAAAAATAAAAAATGATTAACTATAAAATTGTTTGACTGATAACTTAAAAGAATTAAAATTTTTGATCTTTCTCACATCCATTGGTAGCTCATTGTACATTTTTTTACTAAACATATCTTTTTCATTTAAATTATTCACTTTTCCTTATTTTAATGCATCTCATTGTGATACGATTTGTTTTGTCATACTATTTAATCATGTGAGAAACCTTAGATTGTATTGTACAGATGCTTGTCTTTTGCTACTTCAAGACTTTAGTCAAATTTGCAAATGTAAAGGAAAATTTGTTGCTAAAAAAATTTGAAGTATGTTGCACGGAACAGATTAGAATCAGTGCCTTTGGATGCTTTCCCAGCTGAGGTATCAATACTCATCAAATAGATTTAATTGTCTTTATGTAATAACAATGAGGCTTTTCACCAATGCCATCTCAAAGAGCATTGTTAGTAGGAGGCAGGTAACAAAACTGCTTACATGTATTGCAGTCTAACATTCTAGGTTGCTTCTTCGCTGTAAACACATTGAGAAATAACCTTTTAATTTTATTAGGATCTTTAACTGTTGTTGAAAATAAATAAACTTTACTAAAATCATCAGTTTTAAACAAGATATTAACTGATTTTATTGAGTTAAACTTAAGGTAAAAGTGTTCACCCTTTTTTTAATATGAATTTATTAGTTTCAATTGCTACGTGGTTTTGTACACAGTTAAAAGAAAGTAAAAATATGCAATTTAATAAATTATTTAATAGTGTGAAGTTTGTAACAGGATCTAAACAATAAAATAGGTTATTGACATTTTGAGTGCTCTTGGATTTAATACACAAAACTGTAAAAAGCATTAAAAGATTTACTGAGTGAAAAAATGATGAAGCAACTCAGACAGTACAATTGCAGTCCTTTCATCTATTTTCATTTTGCTAAAATTGTAGCAGTACATCAATTTTCTTATTTCTGTTACACACTTTGAGGATGAAATTAAATTTGAACTCAGCAAAGGTATCCCTAGTATTAACACAAATCGGTAGTATATCCATCATTCCATTTATTTATTTACTTATTTATATATTTATTTATATATTTATTTACATTCAATCAACAGATGAACAAATATAATTGCAGAGTGCTTCAATATTTACTAAAATAGAGCCAATCTAAGTTAAAATTTACATCTGATGAATGCGTGAGCAAAAAACTCAGAGTTATGTACTTTTATCAGAAATATTAAAATATAATTTAAACTTATATATTTATTTATATATTTATATCTATATATTATGTATATATTATCTTCATTCTAGCTTTCGAAGTAGAAAATCAGAATCAATAAGGGAAGACCTAAACTTCATGCAAGAGCAA
This sequence comes from Morbakka virulenta, assembly GCA_003991215.1. Taxonomy (NCBI): domain Eukaryota; kingdom Metazoa; phylum Cnidaria; class Cubozoa; order Carybdeida; family Carukiidae; genus Morbakka; species Morbakka virulenta. The sequence continues at coordinate 706,647 of RDPX01000355.1, read as the reverse complement.
ATGGAAAATTTTTAGGGATACAATAAATTCTCAGTCGTAGAGTACTCTTTAACACGATACAAAGAATCAATCTATCCAGAAGCAGTGATACCAGTTAATGAAGTGTAAGATAAAAAAAAGATATTTGAAAAAATTTCAGACCAAGTAGCCTCATTTATTGCTGTTAGGTAGGAGGGAAAACAGACAAGCCAAGGTTAATATGCTTACGACTGTACATGGAAATTGGGGGGATAAGAACTCAACCTTACATCAAAAGACATCAATTACCTATTTGTCACACTGAAAGAAAACCTATATTTTCCCCCTTTTTAGGGCCTAAATGTCAGACTCCAAATATTCCCAATGTTATGCAAGGGTATAAGGTAATATCATCATCATAGCTTAAGACGAAATGAAACAAATTACCATGGACATCACTGATGGAAAAGATGAAAAGAGTTAAGTCACAAATAGAACTTTGAGGAATGCTAACAATTATTGAATATGTATGAAATGTAATTCGATTCAGCATCACATCATAAAACGTTTTTGGAGAAGAATTTAGCAATACCAAATACCCTTTTACATATACTAAACCTAGAGAGCTTTTGATTGAAGCCAGCATAGCACAACGTATCCTTTGCCTTAAAAATATACTATTCATCAACAAAACGACCAAGGTTCTTCTTGAATAAAAGCATTGCTTTCTTGGAAAGTCTTCTGACGACCTTACTAACGACAGAAAAAACACTTAAGATCGATGTTTACCACGACCAGACAGATCGACTTCATTTTTGAAGACTGGAGAAATAATAGAAAGAAGTTTCACAATGTTCTAGCAATAAAATTGATACTGCAAAATGGATAGGGTCTGAGGATTGTGTCTCTCTAGAAAAATCATGATAAAGCTGTTCTCGACCTTTGTAGAATCTACTCTAACGTACGGCTAAAAGACACTCGAGGCTTAGCTTCACAAGAGTCTTAATGAGTGTTAAACAAATCACTTCCATAGAACTCCAAAATCTATTGGAAGCTCCCTTACATCAATATCTCCCTCAAGGAACGAAGAATATCCTTTGATAACCGTTGTTGTTGTGGCAAAGACGAGGATTTATCTGATCTTATACTAATAAAAGACTTCTACAGTAGGAAGTTGAGTCACCTTGACCTAGTAACTAGTAACATTAGTATTAGTGCAGATGGACTGCCAACCATGATGAAGGTTGTCGCAAAGGTGTGCTTGGAGTCTCTCCCAAGAGCAAGGAGAATAAGTAATTAGAAAAAGGGAACACAGGACCTTGACAGACAATGACTAACAAGTTGGAACAAAAAGCGAGGAAGCTCAGGAGTACACTTTTCCATGACAACTACCGAAATGTAATGTGGAACAGAAACGGTATATTTATCAAAGTCATGAATAACTAATAAAATAATAACTAATAAAAAAGCAATGTTATCCTGAAAAAATTAAAAAAAGTAGTTTGTTGAAATTTGGTGGATTTTGTAGTTGAAGCACAGTAAATTGGTGTAAAACGCCAGAATTGATTTAGCTGATATGGTTGACGTAAAGAATAAAATTTGCAGGCCAATGAATGTATTCATCAGAGTTTTGAGGCAAAGTGAATGCTTTGTCTTGCTAAATACAGTCATTTGTCAATACGATAAGTTGCTGTACCATAATTTATTGTTGGTATATTTGGTTTGGCAAGTTACAGTAAAATAAAGATATTAATATATAATAAACTAAAATATGATTAGATTAATTGAAACTGTTTCTTTTCTTATCATGAGATGTTTGTTTTGCGTAAAGCACATTGAAGATAGACAAGAGAAACTTTGTTCCAAGTTTGTTCCTGAACTTCTTTAAAAACACCTTAGTCTCAGCCAAATTTTTGCCCAAGTTTTCAATTTCATTTTTATTTGGAGTGTTAACTTTTATTGGATTTTTACCGATAGAACGGTAGACGTTTTTTAGCTTCATCTTGAACATGTTGTTATCCTTATAAAATATTGATCTCTTTCAAAGCTTGATTTGAGATAATTTGCCTTGAATGGTTTGTTTTATGGTTTACACAACCATAGTAATGCGACTTTCATGAGTGATATTATATTTAGATTTCAGATTTTTAATTTTAGATTTTATCACCATTTTGTTAGAACTGGTGATATTCTTTTAGATTTCTAAACCTGATCTCAGCACATTTATCTGTTTTCGGATTTTGTCACACCAGACTGGTTTCATATAGATGTTCCTGTGTGAAGTTTTTATTTTGGATCCACACAGTTCAGTTGTAACATGTGCAGATGCTTATAGAAAGTTGTTTAATGAGGTAAGATCCATTTCCCTTTCAGAAAAAAAATTGCCTAATTGCAACATTATTAGATGAGATAACTCGTTCATTCTTTTTACAATTTTGGAGCTTTGGTTGAGATTTACGATCAGACATATCTCTCTCTCGGCAATTTTGAGTCATTCATATACTAAATCTTTGAGATTTTGATCAAATTTATCATTTTCATTAAGTTCATTTGGACCTTCGTTTGGCACTTTTTCATTACTTGGAGGTACGTCGGGATGTTCATTACGTTTCTGTAAAAGTGTTGGAGGCTATTGGTATTATAGCATGGAGTCTTGTTGTTGAATCTGATTGTTCAACCCTCATTTTACCTTGATGTTCTTGATTGAAGTTAGGAATATGTGTGTAACTTAATAGCTCTATATCTTACTGATTTCCTTGAACGAATGTACCTTCTCTTACTATTTTCTATGGATATATATATATATAGCATTCAAGAGCTCCTTGTAGTTCTCCTAGTAGTTCTTTTACAATGACTTTTTATTATCCTTATTCGTAATAATATATAAAATAAATAAAATTACTATAACCGTTTTTGCTATACCTTTATCTGGAGATTTAATTTGTTCATTACATATTTTTTATGTTACATTATAAAGGAAGGTTAATAATTTCATTCTCTGGTAAAAAAGAGATGTTATCCTAAAATTAAAAAAAAGTAGTTTGTTGAAATTTGGTGGATTTTGTACTTGAAGCACAGTAAATTGGTTTAAAATGCTTGAATATTTGATCTATTGGTTTAGCTGATATGGTTGACGTAAAGAATAAAATATGTAGGCGAGTGATTTTATTAATCAGAGTTTCAAGGCAAAGTGAACGCCAAATACAATCATTTGTTAATACTATAAGTTGCTGTACCATAATTTATTGTTAGTATATTTGGTTTGGCAAGTTACAGTAAAATAAAGATATTAATATATAATAAACTAAAATATGATTAGATTAATTCAAACTGGGTTTTTTTCTCTTCCGTTTGAACTACAAGTCCTCTTCATTAGATCTATTTCTTTTAAATAACAGTAAAATGCTGCCTCATAGTATTGCTTTTAAAAATAATTGTACAAGGAATATTGTCTAATATTAGAATGGCCAACTGAGAAAAGATCACGACACTCCAAACAACTTTAAAATTATATTTGTTTTCCAAGTAAAATGAACTAATTAGTCTTGTTTGGTGAAACGTAACTGTGATTTAATTGAGATTGGTGTTTCGAATAATTTTTATTTCAGCAGTTGGTATGGCAACAGAAACATGGACGCGTAAGTATAAACCTTAAATAGGAAGGTTGGATCTATAACTTAATGAAGAAAAATGAACTTAGCACTAATTGATCTCTGTAGCTCAGTTGGCATAGCTAATGATCAATTTAAAACGATATCTCACACTCATTTGAAGAAAGGTTTTAGTAACGATAGAACAATGTTTGGTAAAATATTTCATAAAAATGGGTGTGTTATATATTACTCCAATATTCAAAGTTAATACGGAAATTTAGTGACACGTTTTCAGGGAATAATTTTCGGGTAAGAAAGAAGGACAGACACAAAATTTGAAATAGTAATTTTGTCCATCCAGGTGCTCTTATCGTTGCTGGAAAGCTGTGAATTTAGAGTACGTCAGATCAAGGGAGAGATTTCAATAATTTTTTTTGACAGACAAGTGTAAAAGCATTTTTTTTCAGTAATATTAAAGTAAATAGTAAATATAACGCCATCTGAGATCTTATAAAACGGATCTTTTTGTATAATGAAAAAAATCAATAAAAAAGAATTGTGGGATTAATATTTAATACAAAAGTTGCATTTAGTGGTCATGTTTTTACTAAATATCTGCTTTCACACCTCATAGAGAAAAATAACAAAAATAGTTTTCTTTTGCATTACCAATTTAGCAGAAAAATCTGCAAAGCACCATTAGTTACTGTGGATAAGGTATTGGTAATATACGAAACATATTAATAGCACATATTGACCTATTAACTTTTTCCTTTACGACGGCAATAGTTTCAAAACCAACAATGAATTCCTTCATGAAAATTTTTACAAGGAGCAAGATAAGACACCTCAGGAAAAGGTTGAAAAGTGGAAATATTCGCCATAAAAGTTGAGGAACTGAACCCGTATTTTACCATTGTAACTTACGATTGAATTTTTGGAACACAACAATCTTATGTAAGATCTTAAAATTAAGTTCTTTCATAATAATGGACAGCTGATTATTGTTTTCATATCATACCTGTATATAAATGTCATCACTGTCTGTTTGTTGTCCTTCAGATAGGATTATTTTGACAAACCACTTCAATAATTGTTACGTATATAGTAATAGGTTTCTGTGATGCAAACAGACTTATACATTCTATACTTACGCGTTTGATACAAGAAAGCATGATGCACATGCAAATAATACCAACATAAGCAAATAAAAACCCAATCAACCTAATTAAAATGGGTTACTCAGCTCTCTAGTGCTCTCTACCATAGAGACACAAACACTTTACCACTTTCTCAACAACTGTTGAACTGCTGCCAAATAACATAGATACTCATCATCATAAAAACCGAAAGAGAACTCGAGTATGTTCCATAGTTCACCAACTGTTTCTTCTTTTATGAAACTATTGACGGATATCCTTGCCTTTGTGGGCAAGACCACAAGCACACAGTGACCGCATTTGGTGTTGGTGACGTCTTTGAAAGTGTATATCATTATCATTGAAGTGACAGTGTGTTATGAAACAAATCTTGTCAAATTTCACGAGTATCCACCCGTTAAAAATATCTGAATGACCTTTAAAGTATTTATATGTTGATTAGAAATAAAAGTTTTATAAATAATCAAAGGGGATGCCATTTTGTGATTGTATTATGCCTTCAATCAACGTTTAAACCATTGAGCTTCACCAGAACTTCTCTCTTTGTATAAAAGTAGGTTCATTTAACTGACCATTGCTAAACGTAAGTGAATAAGGTGCGAAATGGTATCATCTTTCTTTCTTAACATTCTTTTCATTTTTCTCCATACTTTTAGCTCTCTATCAATATTATTGATGATTCCCTTACTTCACATTCTACTCCAAAAATCTGAATATTCCACAGAGTTGGATTTCTCATCACTCTTTCTGATGACACCATCAATGCTTCCATATTGCCAATTATGAGGTCTCTCATACAACCTTCTCTGGTTGTGCTGTTTAAATTCTACCTTCTTACCTGACTATTTTTTGGTAGATGGCCTCCATTATCTGCTTTAACTATTTTAGCAATTTTTCATTGCAATGAAATATTTTTATTACTTTTTAGCTGTTTAAGCGTTCCATTTCAAAATCTCAAAGAAACCCACAAAATGTCAATGATCTATCCATAGCATCAGTCCCGAAGCATCTCGAGGAAGAACGCCTGTTTCAAATTTATGTAAGAAATCAGCAACAAAAATTGACGAGGAATGAAACGGTTTAAGGCATTGTCAATGATATGGCTGGATTAAAGGAGCGAAATACATTCCTAACAATCGTTAAGAATCTATGTACTTGAAAGTTCATTGAATGGTGGCATTGGATAAGCGAGACAATGACAGAAAACATTTACACATTTTCGAGAAAGGTCTTGATTTCTTCGCTACCTATTAACATCAATCTAGTACGATGGAAAAAATCAAACAGTGACCTATTTCCGTTATTTAACGGAAAAAAATTGCAGCGACATGCTCCAAAATATTGTTTACGGCAGCAAATGACGACAGACTTACATGGCGTCATGACTCACATAAATAATGTTCTGAATTACCTAAGTCAGCTGTCATTAAAAAGCTACGATATATACTCTGATTCCATTTGGTTTTCGTTGTCTGAATGTAATGTTTAAAAATCTCAGACCTGACATTTCCTATAAAAAAGAAAATGATATTTTTTTGGAGAGAACTAAGATATTGTTCTGAAGCCAACTTGATGAATTATAATAACTATAAGAAAAACAGGTATCCACATCTCGAAAAAGATTTGATTAGAAAAATTGAATTTAACTACATTTTAAGCAGATATTTCGTCACTACAATCAACATGAAAACAGAACGATTTATTTTTGAACTTTTTATTAAACCATATTATTAATATTTAAAGACATACCAACAAAAGTTGTATGCTCCTCTTTTATTTATAAACTCAACAAAATAAAATGGGGAATGAAAAAGAAATGTTTAAATATTATTAACACTTTGATGGTAATTAATTTTATACCAAGACAACAAGAAAATATTCTTATGTTTTAGTTGAACTAGATATTGTATTTTGGTGTATAAATAAAGTAATCTTTTTTAGACTTGGAAATAAGTAAAGATTATGTTTAACATAATAATAATAATAATAATAATAATAATAATAATTGGGCAATTCCATAGGTAACATTGGGCAATGTGTCTAACGGCAGGTTTAGAACAGGCGAACGAGTGGAACAACCATAAGCTATATGGTTGTAGCGAAAATAAAAAAAAACAAAACTGTTATGGCACATAATGATACAATGCGACCAATACATCGAAGCTAGAAAGCCTGATATTGTGATGATAAATAAAAGAACAAAAGAAGCTAAAATAATAGACATCGCCATTCTTGGGGACAAAAGAGTAAATGTGAAGGAAACGGAAATGATTGAGAAATACCAACCGTTGAAAGATGAAATTGCACGGTTATGGAAGCTAAAGAAGGTTAAAGTGATTCCTATTGTTATATTTGGGTTGGGAATGGTCAGTAAGAAGCTGGAATCACATTTGAAGGATTTCGATGAAAACGTTAAAATGGAAGTTGTACAAAAAACAGCATTGTTAGGATCAGCACGTATCCTGAGAAAGGTACTGTCGTCGTAAGAGACTGGAAAAGTAAACTTGAAACCTCTGGTGACTTGTTGCTGCCTGCTTTCAAGTTAATTTACCGACATCAAGAACTAAAGTCGAGAAGTGAAACATTGAACATAATAATAATAACAAGGTTCATGTCAAGCATGACAGCCCGCACAGGGAGATGGTATTTATCTGCCAGACGAGAAAACTTAACCCCGGATACCGACCAGTAGCTTTAGAGGTTAAGCATCTTCCTCAATATGTTGGGGTTCCAATGATGGTAGATGTTGGAGTCCACTTAAGACAACAGAGATGTCTAACTCTTTCAAACTGCGCTCCAACCGCTTCGTTACCACTCCTAAGCTTC
>RDPX01000355.1:676247-689389 GCA_003991215.1 Morbakka virulenta | reverse complement strand
TCATTTCAAAGTCAAAGTAACGTCCAAGATACTTTAAGGCATCTCCCATGACTACAGGAGGTACAGTTTCATTATTAATAAAACCCGTGGGTTGAAATTGAAGAGATCTTATTGTAAATGTTTTGATACTGAATGTAACACATTTATTAACCATTATGATCATGTTGGCCTATTGACACCATCGAGTTAAACAGTTTAAAAGAAGCTGGTTCTCTCTTTCCCTACTTGTAATGACCGCAGCGTCATCTGCCGAACTGAAACCAGTGTACAGGATTGAGCATGCAATCATTCTTATCGTGAGGTGAAAAACCAAGTTGGTTGTATTTTTCAACCCTAATATATTGAATAAATGTGTTAAAACACATATTAAAGAGTAGTAGACTAAGACAATTTCCTTGTAAAAGCCCATGACGAACTGTTATGGCTTCAGTTGTAAAATGATCAGTGATAAATGATGTTTTAAATTCAGTGTAAAGACTGGTGATCAAATACTTAATTTTGTCAGGAATATGGTGGTGATCGAGAACAGATGTGATTAGGTTATGATGAACTTCACCAAAAGCATTCTTTAGGTCTAAAAGAGTAATGACTAAGGAGTGTTGATTATTGCGAGCCTTGTTTATTACATGTGCCATCATTGCAGTATGTTCTAAAGTACCCGAGATTTTGGAAGTGAAGCCTTTTTGAATCTTATGTTCAATGAAGTTATTATCACTCAGATATTCAAATATCGAGTCACGAAAACAGGATGTAAAAACTTTTAATGGAACCATTTGAAGAGTAATTCGTCGAAAGTTAGAAGGTCATCGGTGTTACCCTTCTTGGGTATTAAAATCGTACAGGCCTTTTTCCATTCAGGAGCAACTTCATAGAAATCCATATGATTTTAATTATTTCTGTGTGGGAAGAGCTTAGATAGGGATATCGTTTAAAGCAAGTTATAGATATTTTATCTAGGTGGTATGGCGAGGCAGATGACTTCATGTCACGAATAACTGATGTGTTTTTTTGATATGATGGAAGATCATTCTTGAAATGGTGCTCAGATTTGTTAAAGATGGTATCCATGATGGAATTGTAAAGTGTTTGTTAGGAATTGTCGACGAGGCATGCTTTCTGTAATGGCTTTATTTCCAGTACAAAGTCAAGTTCTTCAATGTAATTCTTGAAGGTTTTTGAGACTATTCCAAACGCCCAGATGACCACTGGTATTATTGCAGCTTTCTTTATATATGATATAAACAGCATGACGTAATGTGAAGAATCGATTTCGTTACATATGTAACATCGTCAGCAATTATTTCTATAATTTCATATTCCTATGAAAAACAAAATTACCAAAATGTTAGTTCCAATAGGGAGAGCGAATTAGTGACCGAGAACTCAGCTGCAACTTATTGTAAGTTCCCGGCTCCTCCACTCCTTCTTCTTGTTTCTGGCCGCAATAGTTCTTGATGGATGGCTTCAAGTGTTCCCAAAAATAATGTGTTCTGCTAGCCGGCTTTCAAAATCTCCATGTGGTTCTCCACATTCATTTCGCTCCGTTGATCACAATTCCTTACATGCTTACCCACAGGTTGGGATGGCTTCATATGTTGTTTGAACCTGTCAATGGTATGCTCGCTAGTCCAACCAACATAGCGCGAAGCACACCGCAGACATGTGATCTGGTACACGACGTGGCTCCTAGCTCTATGATCCTCTCTACACGTAAGTGATGGCAACACTGTCTTCAGCTTCCGCAGAGTCAACACTGACATTACGGGCGCGTTGCACTTTCGCAGCTCTTGGCAGAAATCTTATGTTACCTTTCCTCGGTATTGGAGAAAGATAATCTTTTTAGGGATCGCCTCTTTTTTACCTTCCGATGTGACATAGTATTGGTATTCTCAGCATCGGGCTTAATTATTTTCAGAAGATCTTGTTTGATAATTGGATTGTAAAACTGTGGAGGGTATTGGTTTCTCTCCAATATCTGCTTTGCACGATCCGGAGCAGAATGAAACAGCTTTCATGAACTACAGGCTCTGTAGATCCGATGTATAAACCCTGCTACTATTGACCTCTTGTATTGCTTAGGTTCCATTGCATGATAATTCATGACTAATCCAGTATCAGTTTGTTTCTGATACAAGATAGAAGCCAGTCTGTTTTGGACTCTTATTAGTAACGTATCCAGGAATGCCCATAACATATTGCATTCCCGCTCAAACGTGAATTTCAACTTTTCATGTAACAAATTAATCTTTCTTGTTATTCTTTCAATGTTCTAACTTTTTATGCTCCGTATAATGTCACCCATGTATCGTGAATAGAGCTTGGCATTAGCACAGATCTGTGTATCATATTTGTCGAGCCAACCATTAGCCAATAAAGATGTTAGTGGATTTCCCACCACCAGCCCGTCCACTTGCCGATAGAATCCATCATGCGTTGACATTAAAACGTTGCAAGTACACAAAAACAGTAATTAGATAAATGTAGCTTTGTCAACTGGCGGCAGATCGTGTTTGTCAGAGTACAACAGGTATGCACATTCTACGATCGCTTCCTGCATCGGTACATGATCCTTTTAGATTTTCAAATTTGATAAATAGCGTTATATCGTTCTAGTTTCTCCTTCTCTTTCTGCTTCACTTTAGTGTAAAATGGACATGCCATATCAGTTACTTGGCAACTCTTTCCTTTCTTACTCTTGAGCATGATATCTGGTTTGGGGTGATCAATGCCAGTTTTAGTTTTTCAGTTTGAATCGAAAAGTCCCTCAATAATAGTACCTGATCGTTCTCAATATCTTATTGTCTTTTGTTACCATACGGCTGTAGTATTTATCGCCGCATTCAAATTCGAATTTTGGAACTTGCAAAGATACAAATTCAAGACAGTTTCTATTTTTCTGTCTTCAGCTTTTACATTCTCTACATGAAAATATTAAACATTCAGATACCACATGATCAATGGTCTAGTCCCTTTCTTGCACATTCTGTATTTTGATAAAACTTCTTCTTTATCAATAGTGTATTTTATCCGGTTTGTTCTCAAGACTTGGTCTTGTGTCCCTAAAATCAACCCCTCCTTATCTTTCTTTAAATGTCTATTCTTAAGCCAACTCCATGACTTCTTTTTATATCTTATGCCAAATGTCTCTTTGTAAAAAATAGGGTTGAGTCTGTTTTAAAGATATATACTCCTCCTTTTTGTATATTTATTTATTTCTCTTTATTTTTGCTGTAATAGCCAATGCTAGTCTGTTCGATCTTTACACACCCTAAACACTTAACAGTCTTCTGCTTCTCCCTGCTTTCTTCAAGTATAATTAGTCTACGTCTGCCTGGAGATGTACAGCGTTAGAGTTGTTTAGCACCTTTTGTGTTTTCTTGTCCAGTTCTTGCAATTCTAATCTTGTGCAATCCAATATACCTCCACTGTATCGTATTAGGGTTACCGCCTTCGCATTTATGACTTGGATTCCATTTCCGCCATTCACTAGTGGTTTTAGTAATTTTCTTCAAGCAAATTCTTTCTTTAAATTTTCATTCACTTCTCTGTGCTTTGTACCAACTTAAAGAATTCCTAAATACTTATACCCTTCTTAGTCACCCAATGATCTTATCTTTGTGCTATCTGCCAATTCAACCCATACACTTATTACAAATCTTTATTTCATCATCTGAAACATTGGACATTTATTGGTTCCAAAATTCATTCCTATGTCTTTCCTGAACACTGTTACCATTAGAGAGTGTTTAACTTGTTTCGATCTTTTGTATACAGCCTCGTCCACATAAAATAAATGATTTACTTTTAACCTGTCCTTTCCAACATTATAGTCATCTTTCATATCATTAAGCAGCTTTGAAATTAGAGTCAATGTTTGGACGAAGAATATAGATGAAAATCTATAGCATTGGAAAAAGTCTTTGATTAAGTTTGTTAACTTTTCTGAGGATATAATTACCTTCAGCTAATTTTTTCCTCAAACGTTTCACGGATTTAGTAATTTAACCATATTTGGCAAGACGACACACAATTTTAGGAATATTAACAGTCAGTAATGTAGCACCACATAAAAAAGGTTTTTTTTGTAGTCTATCCATGCAAGTAAAAAATTGATCTTTCCCTTCTTACAATTTTTAATATAATCTTATCTCTGAGTAATTGGTCTTTGGTTTACCGACTCTTCTTTCTGTACCACTTCTGTCCTGTTGGTAGTACGTTGTTGGATTCTAAGTGCCTTTATATTTCCTCAGCAATTATCCCAGTGAACAACGTCCTTAACATCGACAAAACGTTATGGCTAAAATTTGAAACTGGATTTTCTTTATTCTTATCTTTCAGGATTTAAGTCTCTTCACTTTCACCATCCAGCTAGGAACTTTCCCTGATTTTTCTTGTCATTACAACTGCAGCTGAGTCAAGTATATTTCTTGTGAACATCTTGGTTCTCCTTAGTCATTTTGTCTCCTCGTTGTGTTTACCACATTGTCCCAAAAACTAAACAAGAATTGCTTGCTTTCCTTTTTGCATTTAATATTCCATTTTCAATTCGAACTACTCCTTCAATTCCTTCAAAAGGACGTCTTTAATTCGAAACAAAAATCCCTGTTTTTTCGATATTGGTTACTTCTTTGGTCATAACTCTGTATTTTGGGTTTCTTTGCTTCCACTCTTTGTTCCTATTCTTTTGACACATTTTTTATTAGTTTTGTTTTTATGTGGTATTGTCCTTCAAGCTTTTTTTCCTCCTTCTTTTATCTTAATTTTTTCTCATTTTCTTAGTTTGCTGATATTATTATTATTTTAATTATTATTTTAATATAATTATCGTTATTACCATTTTCAATAGTTCATTAAATACATACAATTAGCCAAGTAAAATCTAACTAGCAAATTTTAATACTTAACAAACAGCACAAAATTGCATAAATTAGTTATTTTCCTGATCTTGTATAAGGCCAGATATGACCCTACGAAGAATATTGTCGGTGTTTATTAACAGCATCGTTTCGATTTCCTTTGAACTTTTGTTCACAAGTTCATGTTCTTCAATCCAATTTTTAAGAAGAGTCCTTAACTCTTATTTCACCACCTACTGCACGTAATATCACTGGGATGACAGTAATATTTTTATCAGAATGTCTCTTGTTTCGAACGCCAATAGTCTACATTCTCTTATGTTTTTCATTCTCTTCGCATCAAATTTGATATTCTGGTGGGCACTCTACATCGTATGTCAATACCTTTCTCTCTTCTTTTATTTCAAGGAACAAATCCTTTCATTGCGAGGACGTCGTCTTGCGCAGGTAGAACTCAAAGTCCCACACCAGCTGTGCCCTATCATATTTTATTAGTAGTAACTTGCTGTTAATATCACTGGCACACGATATACCGAGATTCAAAACGGAGAAGCTAATTATTACCAATAATCAAACGTTGCTTGTGCTTTTCCCACCCAGTGCTCTAGTACTTTTTTCAATATCCTGACCGTCCCAATAGTGTAGGATTTTCGTTCAAATTAGATCTCTATCCTTTTCTTCCGATCTGTTTAACAAATTTCTTCAAATTGTGTGTTAGAGTACCAAGAGCTCCTATGATACCAGGTACCACTGATACCTTTCGAAGACTCCATAGCTTTTAAAATTCCTTTTAGTGCCTCGATATTTTTCAATGTTTTCCTTCTACTTATCATCTCTCCTCTTGTCTCCAGGAATTACAATATAGTTATGAATAAACATTTCTAATCGAGATAACTACTTTCTTCTTCTTCTTCTTACTTTCTTCTTCTCGTGTTTTGAGCCACTCTGCATTATAATAATGTTCTGTATCCTCTTGCAATAAAATGGACCATCAAATGTTGTTGACCCTGAACAGTAGTTAATACCTTCCATACAAAGAGAAGAAAAAGAAGTTAGTATTTAATCTTCATACTGCATGAATCTTGAAAATACTTTTACAATCATTCTTTTACGGTACATTAATACAGTTTTCCATTGAAAGAAAAAGTTTTTCTAGGAAGAAAAACAGTTCGCAACAATCACGCTGATGCAAAAAAATACACAAATCCAGCAGTGGTTGCTAATCTTTTGACATAAAATTAAAGATTTGTAGATTGGCTAAAAAATTAGAGAAAAATCTAAAGAATATAAATAAAAAAGAGGATACAAGCTGTCCTTTAATCTTTTCAGAAAACTGGTTTCAGTATAACTGTCAAATACATAACAGGAGGGAAATCCTCTTAAAATAAGTCCAAAGTTAGGAACGTAAAAACCAAAGTGCCAGTTAGGTTGGACCATATCACTAAATTTGAGAATTTACCTTTGAATACTGGAATAAAATATAACACACCAATTTTTTATAAAATATTTTACCAAACATTGTTCTATAGTAACTAAAACCTTTATCAAAATGAGTGTTAGATATCGTTTTAAATTGATCATTAGCTATGCCAACTGAGCTACAGAGATCAATTAGTGCTAAGTTCATTTTTCTTCATTAAGTTATAGACCCAACCTTCCTATTTAAGGTTTACACTTACGTATCCATGTTTCTGTTGCCATACCAACTCCTGAAATAAAAATTAATCGAAACACCATTCTTAATTAAATCACAGTTACGTTTCACCAAACAAGACTAATTAGTTCATTTTACTTGGAAAAGAAATATAATTTTAAAGTTGTTTGGAGTGTCGTGACCTTTTCTCAGTTGGCCATTCTGATATTACTCAATATTCCATGTACAATTATTTTTAAAAGCAATACTATGAGGCAGCATTTTACTGTTATTTAAAAGAAGTAGATCTAATGAAGAGGACTTGTAGTTCAAACGGAAGAGAAAAAAACCCAGTTTCAATTAATCTAATCATATTTTAGTTTATTATATATTAATATCTTTATTTTACTGTAACTTGCCAAACCAAATATACTAACAATAAATTATGGTACAGCAACTTATAGTATTAACAAATGATTGTATTTGGCAAGGCAAGGCATTCACTTTGCCTCGAAACTCTGATGAATAAAATCACTCGCCTACATATTTTATTCTTTACGTCAACCATATCAGCTAAACCAATAGATCAAATATTCTGGCGTTTTACACCAATTTACTGTGCTTCAAGTACAAAATCCACCAAATTTCAACAAACTCCTTTTTTTAATTTTAGGATAACATCGCTTTTTTACCAGAGTATGAAATTATTAACCTTCCTTTATAATGTTACATAAAAAAATTTGTAATGAACAAATTAAATCTCCAGATAAAGGTATAGCATAAACGGTTATAGTAATTTTATTTATACTATATATTATTACGAATAAGGATAATAAAGAGTCATTGTAAAAGAAGATATATCTTTAAGGGACATTGAGAACCACAAAGAGCTCTTGAATGCTATATATATATCCATAGAAAATAGTAAGAGAAGGTACATTCGTTCAAGGAAATCAGTAAGATATAGAGCTATTAAGTTACACACATATTCCTAACTTCAATCAAGAACATCAAGGTAAAATGAGGGTTGAACAATCAGATTCAACAACAAGACTCCATGCTATAATACCAATAGCCTCCAACACTTTTACAGAAACGTAATGAACATCCCGACGTACCTCCAAGTAATGAAAAAGTGCCAAACGAAGGTCCAAATGAACTTAATGAAAATGATAAATTTGATCAAAATCTCAAAGATTTAGTATATGAATGACTCAAAATTGCCGAGAGAGAGATATGTCTGATCGTAAATCTCAACCAAAGCTCCAAAATTGTAAAAAGAATGAACGAGTTATCTCATCTAATAATGTTGCAATTAGGCAATTTTTTTTCTGAAAGGGAAATGGATCTTACCTCATTAAACAACTTTCTATAAGCATCTGCACATGTTACAACTGAACTGTGTGGATCCAAAATAAAAACTTCACACAGGAACGTCCATATGAAACCAGTCTGGTGTGACAAAATCCAAAAACAGATAAATGTGCTGAGATCAGATTTAGAAATCTAAAAGAATATCACCAGTTCTAACAAAATGGTGAGAAAATCTAAAATTAAAAATCTGAAATCTAAATATAATATTACTCATGAAAGTCGCATTACTATGGTTGTGTAAACCATAAAACAAACCATTCAGGGCAAATTATCTCAAATCAAGCTTTGAGAAGAGATCAATATTTTATAAGCATAACAACATGTTCAAGATGAAGCTAAAAAACTTCTACCGTTCTATCGGTAAAAATCCAATAAAAGTTAACACTCCAAATAAAAATGAAATTGAAAACTTGGGCAAAAAATTTGGCTGAGACTAAGGTGTTTTTAAAGAAGTTCAGGAACAACCTTGGAACAAAGTTTCTCTTGTGTATCTTCAATGTGCTTTACGCAAATCAAACATCTCATGATAAGTTAACCACATTGTATAATGCTATCATTCTCAAATCAAAAAATATCCTATCATGGCTTGTCAATGACATCACGTATCTTTAATCCAGAAATAATGAGAGTGACAAGCCAAAGAATTATAGACTCATCGCATGTCTCATTACTATGTTTAAGACTTCAATTTTGACACAGTAAACATATTCTTTTTTAACTGATAATAAGCTGTTTCCAAATGAACAAAAAGATTGTAAACGAGGTTCTGATGGATGTAAGTACCAGCTTTTAATAAACAAAATAATTCTTGTGGACTTCCATAACAATCACAGAAATCTCTTTGTAGCTTGGATTGATAATTGAGAGTCGGTTTAATAGTATTCCTAAAGCTGGATTGAAAAATCTCTTAAAATGTATAACATTTCCCCAATTATTAGAAATTTCCTTTCTAATTTCATGAGATTCTGTAAGACAACGCTAATTCTGAATTTTGAGAACTTTTATCAGAGGTAAATTGCTTAAAACAAGCACAATTAGCCTTAAACGCAACATTGAAATCAGACACTTACACATGTATTATAAAGAGGAGGAATATAAATATCTAAGGACCTCTGAAGGTGATGGTACTAATCAAATGGCAATGCAGGAAAAAAATACCTAAAGAGTGCTACAGAAGGGTGAGAACTTAGTAAGGACTGAATGCTTATAATGTTTGTTAAATATGAAAAGCAGAAGAAACTTTTCTCCATTTCAAACGTTGCTTCCAAATTTCAAGATACATTTAGAATAGGATCAGTCAATTTGCAACCTGATGTCTTGATAGAGAAACCCATTGAAATGATAAAATTTTGAATGCAAAATGTGAAGGTCTGAAAATTCTTGTTAAAAAATGGGGAAATAAAGCATTTCATGGCAACTACTTAATTCTACCCAATGACAAAGATGTTAACAAATTTCAAACTCATAAATGGTTGGCTAACTTTTTGCTCAAATCCAAAAGAAAAGGATACTTTATCGCAACTCTAGATCAGTGTCTCAATAAGCGATATTTTCAGGTCAGTCTTAAAAAACGGCACTGATCCTTCTTCTAGAATGTGTGATCACATTTGTGGGTACATCACACATCTTGCATAAAATTCTTTTCATGCACATTGCAGCTTCGTTATTTCTTCTGTTGCTTGAGGTCCCAAAAGTACTGAAACCATTGACCATCTCATTTCAGGCTATTTCATTCCCTTGCACCAAATGAGTATGCCAACTGACACAATCTTATCGGTCCATGTATACATTGGAAAATCTGTAACCACTATAACATCTAAACAACAGACAAGTGGTGTGAGAATAAACCTTTACCTGTTCTTGATAATAATAATAATAACAGTCAAAATAATAGGAAGATTGGTTTGGGACACAAATGATTCTTGAGCTCTTAAAGCCACATGTAGTAGTTCCAGAGATAGCAATATAAACTTGCAAGATTATCAATACAACAGGCAAGATATAAAATAGAAAATATAAAGAATCTGAAACTCAAAGAAGGTAAAGGTATTACCTGTTATCATTTATATTTTCTTTCTTGCTTAAGAACAATAAAAAACAAAAAGGCACTAAATGTATGAAACTGGGAAGAACGAAAAAAACAAAGGAAAAAGACTTTTGGAAAGAAATAAGATATAAGAGGTAAAATGTAAGACAAACATATCCATATCACATGGTGAAGTCTTCGTCTTCTTCTTCTTCTTCTTCTTTAAGTGTCAGGTCTAGAACAAACGTTGACGAACATGGTGCACCAAATCTCTCTGTTGTATGTATTGCTTATCAGCTCAGCTTTTGTTAATGTGTTTTGGTGAAGTAAACCACTCAAAAGCAAAAGAGTTACGCATTCTCGCTGCCTAAGTAAAGAAACTGTTTTCATAAAACAATTATTACAACAAGGAGCAAACACTGCAAAAGGATGGAAATGTTGAGAGAATCTAATGTCATGAAATGCGACAATCTGTGCTGGTATGAGTATGGTATGGTCACAAAGGACATTACAAATATCATTTTGAGTGAAAATTTTTGGGGCATGGTTGTTTTAATTTTCATATGTGATATATGTATCACAAAATCACAAACTTTTTGCGTATGTCCCAAGAAACTCTTCTCCGGACACAATCCTGTCAACGGTTGTATTCTTTCTAGACAATTTTTTCTGTTTTCACTAATGAGATGAGTGATAGTTTAATCAACCTTACTCCTAGGCTCTACATGCATTGTCCTGCTAAATTTTGCCCATTTTTCCTGTGATGACTCTAGATTACTCTTGATTTGTTAGAATGACAGTTTATATCTCCGTGTAAATGGTACTATATTCTTATCATTTTTACTTTTTTCTCTCCAACTATATCTTCAGTTTGTGATATATATTGATGGTGCAGAACATCCACTTTTTAGCGTTTCTTATTTTGACCTTTAATTTCTGGGTCGTTATATCCATTAAATTGTTGCAGTTAGATTCATTTCAGCTCTTCAAGCCGCAATCAAATGTCGCCCCTTGCTCTCCTGTTTGTACTTTCCTTCTCAAATTTGTCATGTTTATGTCGAAAACTCTACATAAAAAATTAGCCTTCCACCTATATTTTGTAAATTATAAATCCAGTTTTGTTTCACTTTGATACAGGGGTTTGTGCATCGTCCTCAATTTCCGGGTCTACCTAATTATTTCTGTAATGTTTTCTCTACTCTATAATGGAAGCAGATTTTTGACAATTGACACATCCTTTGTATCAGTTACCTTAATGATATTATTTTTAAACTTTTCTAAACATTCTCCTTATCACTCTTTTCACTTTTCACTGATATAATTTGTTAAAATTTTGTTTTTTCTTTGTTTATTCTCTTGTAAGTTTCTTACTATTTTGTTATCTGCTAAAGCAAAATGATTAAACTTAGCAATCTTTCCTCTTTTGATATCAATAAATCATTTTTTTGCTCAAGTTCCTTACTTGTGTTTCAGATGTAAATGATGACTTTAAAATTGATTGTAGATATATTTTGGTTTTCTCGTACAATTTGAAGTCATCAATATGCTGAAACTCCTTGATAGTAACCTTTTGGGTGTAACATCCAACTTAGCTGCTGCCTTTCTTATGTCATTTTAACGGACAAAATTAGAATGACCAAAACGGAGGTGACAAGACACTCCTTTCAAAGATCTATCCTTTAATTGTTATTTCGTATAATATTTTACCCTTCCATATCATTCCAATTTTCCATGCTTTCATTTTATTTTTTGGAAAATTTGGACCATTTTGTTTTAAGTTGGTGGCTCCTACGTTTTCCAGAAGTAGAAGATTTTGTTCTACACCTTCTAATAACCCACCCATGAGATTGATAATTTTTTTTATGACTATAAAAAGGTAACAGACGAAAAAAATAAAAAATAGTTCTTTGACTAAAGTGCAGCCTACATGATAATATATATACAACATGAATAACTAAATAATAATTAAATAGATACATA
This sequence comes from Morbakka virulenta, assembly GCA_003991215.1. Classification (NCBI taxonomy): domain Eukaryota; kingdom Metazoa; phylum Cnidaria; class Cubozoa; order Carybdeida; family Carukiidae; genus Morbakka; species Morbakka virulenta. Next base: position 677,520 of record RDPX01000355.1, on the reverse strand, counting down.
TATATATAGTAATATTAATAAAGTATACTAACGTTCACTAAGAGTGCTCAATGTTTCCAGAGCGTTTATAAATCCAGTATAGTATATAAAATAACTAGACAAATTTAGCAGTTACTACTATTTTTATGTTTTCTTAACAATCTTCAAACTGCAATGGATTGCTACAAAATTTCGTGTATTATAAAGATGCATGGTAATCTTTATAATACACGAAATTTTGTAGCAATCCATTGCAGTTTGAAGATTGTTAAGAAAACATGAAACTAGTAGTAACTGCTAAATTTGTCTAGTTATTTTGTATACTATACTGTATTGATATATATATATATATATATATAAGAGAAGAACTGGTATAACATAGAATATATATAATACAGTTAACAGCCAGTTTTATTTTAGCAGATGTTACGTACTTACAGTATTCTAAACATCTCTTCATTAGCTGTATTTTATCATTCATTTCTGTTTTTAAAAACTTTGAAATGCAAGTATTTTTACATTATAAGACAATCATTTAACAACATGACCTGTTTATAAGTATGCAGAAATAATTTTTGATCCTTCAAAAATACTTATTATTTAGAAAAATACAAATTTCGAAAGGCCAAACATTTGAAGTCGCAGTCGGTATCTATTGAGCAAGAGATCAATTTTTCTCGATACGATTTCAAAAAGTAATAACTGTATTCTAAAGAAAATTAAAAAAAGGCGCTGATCAATTTATATTTTATTGAAAAGTTTAAAAGTCGAACTGTTTCATAAGATATGATTCTGTCAATACAACGGAAATAGGTTCTAGAAGCATAGAATTTGTAACGTTACAAATGGTTCATTTCATTTCACATGAAAAACAGATAGAGACGCTTCAAAGTATAGTACAAAATAATTAACTGGATTTATTAGGTTGTTGTATTTTGTATTGCATCATTCTGCCAGTCAGCAACAAGATCGCATTGCGGTGTATTTAATTACCTTGACATTTTCATCGCTACTTATCAACCCATATTATCATGTAGGTCCATTGACCCCATCGAGTAAAACAGTTTAAAAGAAGCTGGTTCTCTCTTTTTCCACTTATATTGATCGTAGCGTGATCTGCGAACTGAAACCAATGCACAATATTAAACATGCGGTCGTTCTTATCGTGAGGTGAAAAATCTAGTTGGTTGTATTTTTCAGCCCTAATATATTGAATAAATGTGTTAAAACACATATTAAAGAGTAGTGGACTAAGACAATTTCCTTGTAAAAGCCCATGACGAACTGTTATGGC
>RDPX01000355.1:659035-672422 GCA_003991215.1 Morbakka virulenta | reverse complement strand
TTCTGTTGCTTGAGGTCCCAGGGTGGGACTTGGCACAGATCGCATTTAAACAAAGCAAATTCAAAACATATAATAATAATAAAGAGAACAAAAAGATAAATCGGAATGTTCATAAACTTTTCATTGAAATATTTGGCTGCAACTTGATTGGCCTCTTCATGAACGGTTACAACCAGTCTAATAAACTATAGAACATTAAATTTGAAAACATTTGATGTTATTGCATTGTTTAAAACAAAGAAAAGTAAACTTGCCCGTAATCTCTCAAGATAAGTTAAGTCTGATAATTTGACTAAAGGAACGCCTTGTAATCCATATATCACCTGCATGTTCAAAAGCAGCCAAACCACCCATGGTATTCTCTTCTAACACGTATACCTTCTACTCTTTATCAAAAGTACAATATTTTCTAGTTTTGAAATGTCGTACGAGCTCATAGGTTAATGTTCTTACTTCTAATGGCAAATCTGCGTGGGTTCACATTCTCGTGTAACTGACAGATACTATATGCTACATGAAGCTATCTGGTTTCTTGCAACATAAATTATGTAGATAAAAAGCAATTTTCTCCTCGTGTAAAGAGAAACCTGCCAGTAGTGTCATTTTTTTTCTCTTACCATACCATTGATGACATTACATATGGGGCAGGATGGATGTTGACATATCATGACTTTTCCCGATTTGAATGGATATAATATAATGAGGAGCCGTTGCTTAATGGTTAGTGCACTGCACAGTAACCAAGAGTTCCGGATTCAATTTCCCGAGCTTTTGAGGAGAATTTGGAACTTTGCAAAGAAAATAAAACCATTGGTTGGCGTCAGGAAGGGCATCCGGCCAAGAAATTCCTCACTGCCAAATCAAAGTCCCTCTGAAGGGCACCGTCTGAGCCCCAATTGCTGGGGAAAAATGACGCTAAAACTAAACAAAAAATAAAACAAAATAATAGAAAATGTGACGTTTTATCAAGATATCTTTAAGGGATTTGTTTTTTCTGAATGACAAAATAAAAGGGTTTTGGAAGACCATTTTCTGTTGAGGATGAGCTTTAATCATTTTATTGTATCATCGATGGAGAATACTACTAATCTCTTTAAATTCATTTGTTGGGGAATTGGCTTGGTCGTCGGTTGACAATAGATTATCTTGATTTAAAGTAGATACTAATTGAGCCATTTTAACAAGGGCTAGTTTAATATATTTTCTGGCTACATAATAGAAAATAGGTCTCCTTCCACAAAAATGGTTGTCAAAAGTGGAGGTACAGGTTCGTCGTATACTTTTAAACTAGAAACGACGCAAGGATCGAATAAGAGCAGGTGCATGGTAAGAACATTTCCGTAAATATTGATGTGCGGTCGTTGGTTTTGTTTCGAGAAAAGTAACCAATTTTCTCATCAGATTCTTGTGGCAAGAAATGCTGTAGTAAATAAATATAGTAAATTTACTTTGCGATTTTATCTGTTTGGAATCACTGGATAAATTGCAAAAGTTCAAAACTATCCTAGAGATGATTGGTCTTGATGCCAAAGAATGAAAATATTATCATTAAAAGGGAGCCATCAATAAGGAGACTTGTCATAAATTGTTTCATATTTATTAAGTTAATTGAATTAAAAGAAAACCACAACAAGATTACCAAAACTAAAGGCTTTGGATTCCTATAACTGTGCTTTTTGTTTGGTGAGAATTTGTTTGTCCAAACTTCACACTATCGCATTAAAGCACGAAGTACATTCATTTTATCAAAAGGTTACTTACGAGTTGTTTAAACTTTGTGGATTTGAAAGATACATAGTATTCATTAACGGTTTGACCTTGTTCAATAATTGGGTACAAAGAGACAATATTGATAGAGACAAGAACAGGAGTTGAGAGCTTGAATTGAGAATTAATTACATTGATTCTTTTATGACAATGGGTTGTATCACGTATTTAACAAAATACTTTTTGAGCGATTGTTTGAAGATAATGATCTACAAATTCAGAAATCTGCAAGGTATAACTACTTTAGCCACTACATTAAGAAAGGAGAGGGAGGAAACATTATATTTTTGTGTATTTTAGGAAGGCCATAGAAACAAGCCGTGCGTGATCCTTCTTTCAATTTTACATGTTTCTGCTTTCTTTTTTTTTTATGCCAACATAATTTTGTCAATAATAGTCTCTTTCTTTCTGATATTTACTATTAGGGTCTAATTTCATTTCTTCATAATTTCTTTCAAGTTATCTTTCAATATTTCCAAGAATGCAGGTGTTTATTCTGCTTTGTCTGAGATAAGCAAGGACCCTCCCTTATCAGATCATTTTCAATAAACCTTGTGGGTTTTTTTGTTGTTTTCCATATTAGAAAACAAAATAGCGTCTCTTACTTTAAAGTATTTATATATCTATAAGTATATATATATATATATAAGACAAATTTTTAGATAGAAGTTGACAAGGGCCTTAAATATACATAATACAAATAGCAGATCTTGCTCAAGCTATTTTCCTTGACAATCAAATAGTAATATGATTCCATTTCAGGAAAGACGAACATTGCCTATTTAATTCAAATATTCAAAGATTACTCCATACTCCATACTCCATACTCCATTCAAAGATTCTGGACTTAAGGCCCAGATTCTTTGAATGGAGTATGTTTTAATTTATTTATTTATTAGCAAATTGTCGTACAGTAACATTGCATCCAGTTCTATTTACGAAAAAAACCTGTTCTACAATGCATTAGAGAACAAAAACTAACACATAATAGAAAAAAGTAAGGAAAGAAGAATTGTGGAAGTAGAAAATTGAAAATGTTTTGAGCAAATCGCTAAAATCAAGTTAAAAACATAAAAATATATGAATATTTATGAAGGAATAGAGGTCAAAATTTGGTCCAGGAATAAATGGCGAAAAGTAATCAAATTTATTTAATTTTTAATAAAAATATGAAAGAAAAATATACACCTACAATGCTCACCGCCTGCAGCTCTCCATTATTGGATAGGAAAGAGCTTATCACCAGCTGGCAAATGTTGTTGATTGTCGTTTTGGCTCCTCTAATCACAACACACAATAATGGCTTCACATCCTCAGGTTCTTTTACTTGAGGTGTGCATGATAAGTGCTGATATGGTTAAGATAGCCATCTAATTCTTTTGCGTTTCCAATCATGGTCTCTTTAGTCAGATTTATAGCTCGCCTTCTCAAATGTTACCTTTAGTTTTGATACAGAACTTTTCTTCTCTTTACAAGAAAATACAGATCCTTAAGTAATCAGTAAGAAAAAACAAAGAAGAAGTTGTTCCAAATGTTTACACTTAATTTCCATTTCCCCTTTCAAAATGGATAATCACAATTCTTCTTAGGCTTTGGTTTGAGCCTCGTACCTTCTTTATAGAACTGTACGTTCTGCCGCATAGGAGTTTGTGGCCGTTTCCTATCATTGATATCCTTTAGTTTCTTTTGAACTGCGTTATATTTTATTGGAAAATTTTATTTTGTCTCAAAGTATAGCGAAGCTCTAGTTCTAGTTGGCAATGTGAGAAAATGTGGCGTCTTTTTCCGATACTTCCACACTTGCACAAATCATTTTCAAATTGTTTCCACCTGACCGTGGTGGTAGGGATTGATAACATTTCGTAGGCAAATCTAATTAAAAAACTAATAATTGCAGGCTCCATTGCCCATATATCACTCCATTTGATTATTCTTTAAACAGCTTTGTCCTCTCAGGGAAATATATTGTCCTTGTTGAAAGGTCTTTTCAACCTGAACAAATCAGGTGTTCACTTCCTCTTTCCTGACCGTGGTCACAACTGCTGTTGTTTTTTGTTTGTTTATCATGTTTTGTGAGAGCTTTGAACTTGCAGAAGCCATGACAATCTGTGTTTTCCTGAGCAGCACCTACTGTATTGCCATGTCGAGGCATTGAAATAAAGTTTTCTCTTTCTTCAGCAACTCGCCATTTTCGCCCATTTATGAGATCGGGAGGTTGATAGTGGATAACGTCATCATTTGAGTACCTCATCATAAGGGTAGTTATTGCTTTTCCGCATTTGTACTCTTCTACAAAAGAAGGAATTAGTAACTGAAGTGGTCCCCCATTTTAATATAAAGCATTAGTCGTTGTCATATTTGGAATTGCTAGCCATTTCCTGAAATGAACCTTATAACGGTGTTTGATACGTTCTATTCTATTGAGACGTACGTTTTAAAGGCATAATGGTTATTGCAACCTCAGAAAAAAAGTAAACTGCATACACCAGACTCTCTATTTTCATGGTTATTTGGTCTTATCTATCAAAGCTACGCCATTTTCTTCTTTTACGCCTTTGTTGATTCTTCCATGACCCATACGAAAAGAAAGTGCAATGCCACAAGACACTTTGTGCTGTCTGCTCAAACTCAGTACAATTCTCTAGCTCTGCTTTGAGTTGTTAGAGATAATCCTTCCTGTATGCGTCCTATGAATGCCTGTTTTTTCAGGACTTGCATTAATAGCAATAGTATAAGGTATAGCACCTAAATCAATGTATCTTGTTTAAACACTATGAAATAAATGAATATCTGAACACAAGAAAAAAAAAATGGATAGGTACACCTTTTACATCCACTTGATGACCAATATATATTTTGCTAGTGAAGACAGGCTTCATCTTCTAGATAAGGCCTATCTTCACTATCCTTATCTTCACTATCACTCGTGATTGATTCACTTGTGATGACATATCTTACGCTAGAGAGGTAATAGACGTATGTCCTGTCAGATATTTTTAGTAGCCCTATAGTTTTTTGGTTAATAGAAAAAATAAGATCTACATAGACATTTAGTAAAAAAAGAGATTAAGTGTTTTTGAAATAGACTTGATATTGGGGAATGTTTTTTTTCTCTTTACAGTCTAACTTCCATTGCCTTGATAAAAACCCGAGTTGTGACTTTTCACCAATGCTACAGTTTACATATTCTTAATTGCTGAAATTCATAAGCTTTCTATGACCTGTCCAAACTTTTATAGTTCCAATAAAGTAGAACATTGTTGAGTCGGCCATTCATAATTTAGTTCCATAATGCCACACGTAGCATAAAAGATTGTACAAGACAGTAACTTTCTTACAACCATTTCGCCACAAAAAGTCTAACACTTGCTCAGCTTCATTAGCGTAGCCCTGAGATTCAGTATGTCACATTTATTTGTTGTGTATTATCATTTATGAGTAGGCTATGCTTTAAACAGACTTCTTTTAATGCTTCTTACTCTGTGATGAAGATTTTATTTCATTTTCTCTGCCTGGTGACTTTTTATATTTAATTAGTTTCCAAAAGAGAACTTGTTTAATTTGGATAAAGCAAAAAACTAGTTCGCTTATTGTTGAATGAGTTTTGAGCTTCTCCTTTGTTCTCGCTCAACAAAGATTTGAATCCTTCTTATCAAAATGGAATTAAATAATTTATTTATTATATTAGAACATTTATTTTAGTAATTGGAAGTCATTTCCTTGAATTCTTTTATTTTCCAAAACCCACCAAGAGAACCTAGCAAGAAATCCATTTTTAACACTGTTGACACACAAAATAAAATGTAATAGAGATTATTTTAAAAATTTTTAACAATAAATCCATCCCATAAAACCAAGAATTTTTATTCACCTGTCTTTTTAACCTCAAGTAAGCTTATTTATGACCAAGATTGCTTACTTTCTGATGGGATAATTCGCCTTCAGGTTCAGAAGGTACATTATGTCGAGTTTGTTTTTTGTGAAATGACATGTTTCCCACTGATTTTCTTTCCTTATAACAAACCAAAGGCGCTATGCAAAAGACAACGCAAATCATTTGTGAAAAATCGCTTTGAACTTAACAAAAGTTTATCGATCGAGTCAAGGATATATTTTTTATTAAAATCGTAATAAACAATGTTTTTCGCCTAAGTTTTCTGTTATGGACAAGCAGTAGATTTAATCTTTGTGCATTACAAAAACCAAAACCTCACCAATATCAACATCATTACCCCTTTTCCATATTTTGACTAAAATCAAGTTGGATTTCTTAAACTTCTCATTCTGGTCTTAATTTTATGGCTATTTTGCATGTTTGTTTGTTTTTATATGCTTGAAAATTAAGTACCGCCCAACCAAAAGGGAGTAAGAATGCATGCATTCTTCTTTATGTTGCTTGGTTCCAATGCAACATTAAAACATCCTGTATTCTCTGTTTGTGTCTGTTTGTATCTTTGTTCGTGTCTTTATTCGTGTCTTTGTTTGTGTTTTTCTTTGTGTCTTTGTTTGTGTCTTTGTTTGTTTCTTTGTTTGTGTCTTTGTTTGTGTCTTTGTTTGTTTCTTTGTTTGTGTATTTTTGTTTGTGTCTTTGTTGTGTCTTTGTTTGTGTCTTTGTTGGTGTCTTTGTTTGTGTCTTTGTTGGTTTCTTTACTTCTAAAAATTCTCCAAAGCGTCAATTCATTTCACTATGAAGCTAGTACTTTCCAGATGATTGTCTCACTGTCCATAAGAAGAGTCTTTTGCCATATTTTTCGCAATGACCTTTTCGCAAAGATCGTTTCTTTCAAAAGTATTCCCTAAATCTCTTATTGTTTCTTTATCTCTTCCAAAAATGCTCTGATGACTCGTTTCACAGCTCTAACTTTAATTTCAGGTCTTTGCTATCCAAGCTCAAATGTAATTATCTGTTATCATTGTCAATATTTATAGCCTGAGAAAGCAGTTAAAAACTACTTACTTTTTACAAGTGCCCCTCCCTGAATCTTCTCAGAGATAACCACCCCATTAAGGCATTTTCTTATTAAATGAACAATGTTTTTGCTAAAGAATTAAAAGAAGCAAATTTTGACCTTATAGCAGCTCCCTGGCTACAATACAGCTTTAATGTTTATTATGTTCCTGAAATAAGGACGTTGGTAAGTTCAGAGGGTAAAGTAAGAGGATATCCACATGGAGGTGCGATTACATATCTTAATAGCTTTTGCGCTTTTTATACTTCTAGTAACTTACCATGCCATTACAAATATTTGCATTCCCTTATTATGTTACTCAAATTACTGCGATTTTGCATCCTACTGATATATTTTGTCTCTGTGTTGCCTTTCAAATTAATTGATTGTCACCAGCCTTGCCAGTGCATGCGCATTATTTTACAAGCTACCTGACTGTTGTTGTGTTTAGCCGTTTTGATTTGAACGATCTCTTGTATTCGACTCTTTATTTTTATTTGAATATGGCATGTTCTGTTTGGATTAAAGCAAGGACAGTTCTATGTGAAAATGCTTTATATCTGTTATGTTCCAAATTGCAAAGGGAACTAACTATCGAACTGGGAAAACGTCTTAAGTTCGTGTGTTTAAAATTACCAATAGAAGAGGATTTGAAAAGATGGGTAAATTCTCTCAAACGAAAACATTGTGTAGTCGGTTTAAGAAGGAAGGTTATATGACATTTTCTTTTTTTTAATGACGCTAATAATCAGGGGTTATTATTTTTTATTAATAAAGGCTTAAAGCCAGAAATATCTATACGTGTATGTGCATGTGTGTCGATGCATGTTTGAGCCCCCGTTGTCTAGGCCAAGGAATTGTTGCTAAAGATAATAGTTGACAGCAGTCATTAGTCAGCTTGTCTGTACCACAATCATAACATGCAGTTCATATATTATTTCTTTGCCCACGCCGCAACTTTTAGAAGATAAAATATCATTTAAGAAAATTATGTAGTTGATATTTTAGACATGCAGGCAATGTTGTTCTGAGCTTATGAAATTAGCGTGCTTTGTTAGTTTTGAGGAACGACGGTTTAGAATTTTGTAAACACAACGGGTAGTAGAGAAGGTCTTGCTGGAATACTTTTGTTGAAATATTATTTAGAGTTTAGGCTAATTTCTTATCAAAAACTAATTTGATTTTTACTGTAACAATAATAATCTGGATTTTCTCAAACATTGACTCCAGGGACACAAATGCTTTACAAAGGTTAACAAAAGCTTTGATTGATACCATACAAAAATTCTGGTAGTATATATATATATATATATAATTATATATATATAATTATATATATATAATTATATATATAATTATATATAATGTATAATAATGTAATGCAATACTGAATGTTTAATTTTTTCTTCTGTCGATGACAAAAACATTCATCATAAAAATTAATTCATGTCTACACATAGCAGAGAGATTATCACAGTTTACTAATTACAACCTCTAACTCTTAGGACTACTCGGTGACGTCAGGGGTTTACCTGTTTGCCTCTCCCTGGCCTTGATAGTCTAAAGGGCCTTGGGTCGGTGCATATAAGAAATTTTCACCCAAGATTGGGAATCAATAAGAAATGAAAGCTTAATAGAGCCCTGTGCTCTTAATAAGTCACTTAAGTTAACAGGAGATTTCCCTACAGGTATTTGATGGCCAGAAATATAAACACCAGTGTAGTAAATTCATAACTTTTTAATCATTGTCTCAAATTTTAAATACAAAATTGTACAGAACAAAAACAAAATACACATATTAACGACAACACGCAATCATGAGTAAAACCCCATGGGGGTGTTTTTTTATTTCTGTTTCGTTATTTAAGTTTTTTTCACTCCTTCTAAACAATGTCTGTATCAACTGTTGACTAAACTACTTGTTTTAAGAGTTCTGTAAAACTAAGCAACAAGATGAGGTCTCCCCCACTCCAAACAGAAATGTTAATTTTCTTTCAATAAACCTTGTTTAACCTAAATAAGTTTTTACAGGCATGTCTTAAATTTTTTTTGCTTCCATATCACCTGTAGATTTAGTTTCCCCACCTAAAGATGAGAACTTGCATGAAGAAGAGTTTTTCGACGATGACTCTTCAGTTCTTTCTCGATGGGTCGCTGAAATAATGGAGGAGCATGAACTTTTCAATGTAAACGTAACTTTCGGAAGTCGAAAGTGAAGCTTCAGACCCAAGAAAGGATATTGGTAAAGATCATGCTATAGAAGAATCAACAACAGCAAGGACAAGGAAGAGAAAAGAGTCTGACAAATGCAAGTCACTAAAGAAACCAAAGAATTCAATGCAGAGGAAGAAAGAAAATATGGCTTTAACCTGTGTGAGACCGTACAATTTGCTTGAAGGAAGAATTATCACACCTACAATGTAAATGACACAGACATATACCATTTTCGGGTGTCATCCTAACGAATAGACATCACTCACGACCTAGTAAAAAAGACCATTGGTCGAATAGACGTTGATGATAGCTGAATTTTTCTCCGAAACTATGAGCAGAAATCGATACCAGGAAACAAAACGTTTCTCTCATCTAGCTGACAAAGAAAATCTGAGAGACAGTAAAACTGCAAAAATTGATACTCTTCATAATACTCTTTTAAGAAACTGCGAGCAATTTAGAGTATTTTTAATTATTCGATCAGTGGATGAGAATATGGTGCCGTATCTTGGTCATTTTGTTATAAAATAGCTTATTACGAATAATTCAACACGATTTGGTTATATTCTGTCTCTGCATATCATCTGTCCACTTTTCCTTTCTTGTTAATCCAATTCTACTATTCTGTGTTTCTGTTCTTCGGTCCACTCACAGTTTTTATAATTTAAACAACATTTTAATTGTTATGAATTGCTTCATTTTCAGCATCCATTTGTGCAACTTTATTATTAGCAATATCATGTATTAGTTGAAATTGATTATTATCTAATTTCTCCATAAATTTTTTGATTTACACACGGGAATTAATCAGTCCATCCAGAGTTGCCCCTCTCTCTGGTCAAGGCTTTTCATTTTCATAGGCCACTTCTAGTGATATCATAACGTTGCAACCATTCACCTATATCAGCACGGTACCTTCGGGTGAGGGTATAATTGAATGTGTAACCTCCACTGGACAGGCTGTCACCCAAGTCTAAAGAGCCCTATCTGCCTTAGTTTTGAAATCAGAGTGTTTCCTTCTCCTAGGACAACTGCTTGCTACGCCAACGAGGTCGTCATACCCGGGTTTTGAAGTCAAAGATTTTCCTTCTCCTTGGATAACTGTTCGAAACGCTAATGAGCTTATCTTGCCCAGAGGATAGGTTATTTAAAGGCGCCTAAGGCCCGCCTTTCGCCCCTTCTCTTGTTAGTTTGGAACAGTTCTGCCACGTCAAGGCCAGGAGTTGGACTTGACTACCATAGACTGTATATTCAGCATGCCATCTGGGGTATTTTATAGACATTGGACCCTCACTTTCCAATATCACCCCGGCAATAGTAGTCCTCAAGAACCTTGTTATTATTACTGTTATTATTATTATTATTATTATTATTATTATTATGTTTTCTTCTGATTTGCATTTTAAGATCAAACACCGGTTCACTACCAGTGACCTGGGGTGTGTGAAATTCAAATTATGTGGCTTTTGAATAAGAATAAATTATAAAAAAGGTTTATGTAAAAATTATTTTAAAAAACAAAAAATATACAAATATAATTTTTAGTATAGAAAGTTTAAAATCTAGAGAAAAAAACGGCAATTTATTTAACACTAAGAGAACGATTTACAAACAATTATTAAGACAGCTTAAGGTACAAATCACAACTCAACTAACATTGAAATAGATTTTAAGATGTTCAAGACAGAAAAGTTTCAGATAGACAGGGCTCTTCTCAAAACATGTGATGTGCTACTGTTAATAATTTGCTGGATTTCTTGTTGTGATGGTTCACCTGGGATCTTTTCCAGATATGCTTGTGTTAATTTCTTGATCAGGCCGAGGGCACCAACAACAATTGGAATGGTTTTGGTTTTGAGATGTCATATTTGTTTTCTTTCTATGTCAAGATCTTCATATTTTGATAGCTTCTAAAACACTTTAGAGAAAACGATTTTTTAAAAAGAACAGTTATATCAATGAGCAAGCAGGTGTTTTTTCTGTCCTTGACAATTATGCCTGGATGATTAGCCTGTATTGTTCGATCAGTATGCACAAGGAAGTACCACAGAATTGTGAAGTTTTTCCTCTCTATAACTTGCCTATGGATCTTATTGCGTTTAACGAACCTGTAAAAACGTTAGTCCTTAACTTAGAGTTTCTTTTATAGCTCTTCTTCAATGACAGGAATTTGGTTTTTGCTTTCAATTTTGTATTTCTTTGCTACTTTTTCAGCCTTTTCAGACCTTAATTCCTTCTCCTTTTACATTTTGTCTAATATTAAGATTTCTTGTCGGTACTCCTCGATTTCCTTATCAACTTTTACCTGCTACTTTCGTTTATTCGGTTTCTTAACATTAGTTATTTTTCTTTTGGTTTTAACAGCACATCTTTGTTGAAGTACTTTACCAGTTGCATCAATAAGTTGGTTTATCGTAGTCAGGTCTGGGCTAAGCTCATTACAAATTTGATGTAGTGCAATATATCCTAACATGAACATATGTTTGAATTTCAAAGAGTGACGAATCTTAAGAAGTGACCTTGTTTTGTTAATATCAGTGTGCTGTACTATAGAAAATTCCTCCAAGATGTCTGTTCCCATTACCTCCAGTTCATTTGCATTAACCTCTTGCAATCCTTTATCACTCGGTTCCTGCAAACCTTCATTTTCCACTTCTTAATTTCTATCGACAACATTCTGACCTTCGGCTTTACCTCCACCTCTATCAATTACCAACATCAACATCATTATGCTCTGTGTAATTCTGTGTTTCAGATTCAATTCTCTGTCTACATTCATTTAAACATAGTTTTAAACCGTTTCTTTGAATCTGAGTAAGTTCAAAATCTGATAAGTTCTTCTGGAGCATAATATACCTTTTGAGATTTGCCAGCTTATTAGCATCAAAATTTTTAATATATTTACAGTCACTATTACCTTACACTAGAGGTAAAAGTTTCTTCAAGTAAACGCACTGCTATTAATATCACCACCACTACTACTACTACCACCACCACCACTACTACTACTACTACTACTACTACTACTATTACTACTACTACTACTACTACTACTATTATTATTATTATTATTATTATTAGTGGCAGTAGTAATAGCAGAAGTAGTATTAGTCGAAATAATAATAATAATAATAATAATATTAGTAGTAGTAGTAGTTGTTGTTGTTGTTGTTGTGGTAATAGTAGTTACAGCAGTGATGACTATGGATTTGAGTTGTCTCACCTTAACAACAGACATCATTTCAATAGCATGTAAAATGGTGCAAAATAAAAGAATGATATCTACCAAAGGCCTTATTTTCATAATTTTCAAACGAATAAACTCCAAGACCAAAACAACCACAAATAATTTTCTTTATTACCTAAGCAATGCAAATTTATGAATACTGCTCTCTATCTCAGGATATTTTATAATCAAGAGAAACTTACTTTGGGTTATCAAATGGCAGGTACTTGACAGATTGGGTATGCAGCTGTTAAATTTCTCATAGATTTTTTTGACATTTCATACTTCAACTAGACTCTTGATAAAATTTCTTTTCAAATCAAGTTTTATTTTAAATATTTTCTCCTCAGTTGGTTTCCATCTAATTCGGACCAATCATATGATACCTTAAGATATCTCTATTTAATAACGCTAAATACATATGGAGCATCACATTATGAAATCATCTGAGAAGAGATAAAAAAGCTTTCTTTTCATGAATTTCAATTAGTTGTTGTATGTAATGGTAAGCATTTTAATCAATATCCGTTTCCTTAATGAAATGTGAAATCTTTTTTAAATGAGTTTTTCATTTTACTAGTACGAAAATAAAACTTTGTAAGTTAATTGACAGCTGTAGTAAATGTAAATAACCTGTAAAATCAAATCTGAAGACAAATGTGGTAAGAACGCAAAGTCAAACAGAAAATTTATGAAATAAGTCAATTTTAACCAGGTTTATTTAGAAAATAACAGTTTCTTTATGGAAACACGAAGTCTATTACTTCCGGATTTCTCTTACTTGGATCTGGACACCAAGCATCACAAAGCAAATAAGTAAAACATATGATCACAATTTACATTATATCAAGTCAATTAAAATTAGCTTTTCTTACTTACCTCTAACTGTGTAATCTCAAAAAATAAGGGATTCATGTTTTTTTTTAATTTTCTTGAAAGCAGGAGTTTTTGAGACCGCACATAAAATGTGGGAATACAGTAAACGAAACTAGAAAACATGTTGTCAAATGTTAAATATTACCACTGATGTCAGAAAGTCTGCCATCATGAATAAATATTTTATCAACCACTCAACCACTCAACCACTCAACCAATCAACCAATCAATCAATCAACCAATCAACCAATCAACCAATCAACCAATCAACCAATCAACCAATCAACCAATCAACCAATCAACCAATCAACCAATCAACCAATCAACCAATCAACCAATCAACCAATCAACCAAT
>RDPX01000355.1:634890-654581 GCA_003991215.1 Morbakka virulenta | reverse complement strand
AATCAACAAACAAACAAACAAACTAACAAACCAATCAAATCAATCAACCAATCAACCAATCAACCAATCAACCAATCAACCAAGCAACCAAGCAACCAATCAACCAATTAACCAAGCAACCAATCAACCAATCAACCAATCAAACAATCAATCAAGATCAAAATGAGAGTTTTATGAAATGCAATAATGGAGACTCTAAATCAAAGCTTCACAAGATTTTTCACCAAGAATTAGCTGTAGAGTTAATTACTTTCTCTCTTAATTTGAATTATCTCAAATTATGTGCTGTTTATGTTTTTTAAAATAGACCATTTCTGAAAACTGAAATAATGCATTAGATCTGACAATCCAATCTATTCACTTAAAGTCTCTCAATCATTAAAAGTGCTTTTAAGCTCTAAGAAGAAAGACCTCCGTTAATAATCGGCCTCAATACAGAATGCTAGTAAGCATAATATACTTTTTATATCTTTCTGTTACTGTTAAATTTATATTATTTGATAAGCTTTTAAAAATTGTTAGTATTTGCTAAAAATCCAGTTGCTGTCATATTTAAGCAAATATAAGTCAAAAGGTTATCTTCTTAATATGGCTAATATTTAACTGGGAGATTTAAATTTACCATTTTTCGTTTTAAATACTAATATTCTTTTCTTTCTTCCTGTTTCGGTAGTGTACTAGATATCGTTTGACCAATTAAGCCTCGAGATTTTAAAGCTTTTTAACCTATACAATTTAGATAATTATTTAATATTTATTATCAAATAATTAGCATACAATAGACAACATAAAGGCAGTTCTTTTCCCTTTTGGTATTGTTATTTTGGGTTCCTTACCAGAGTAAAAACCTTACTTCAAAGCATTTGAGGGACTATTTATACCACCAAGCATTAAGGATGTTATTAATAACATATTATTATATTTATATAATAAGAGATATGAGTAAGAAAATTATATAATTATAATTATACGATAGCTCCTACGTTTTGATTTGGTAGAGCACTATTGCTGATAACATTACTTATTCAATTGTTCATTTATTATTATTTTTAAATAGTTAAATACGGGCGTTCTTGAATACGTTTTGCCATGTACTAAATGCCGCAGCCCTTGTCAAAAGTTTTAATAGAATTTGGCGTTATGTAGACGTAGGGTATATAGTGAGATATTTGATTGTTACAAGTAGTCATTACTCACAGAGAGTACAATGTCATTGTCAACTATTTAAGATATGGAAATTGTTGCTTTTGGTTGTTTTTACACTATATTATAGCTCAAAACAAATGTGTCATTGTATTTTTTATTTCTTTATCTAGTTTTAGTACTCTAAAGATACTTTCAGTGACTGCAACGAGCTTTGCAAGGGCATTCAAACCAATTACACGTTCACGCTTTCATGTAATTTGATATATTAAATTGTTCCTCTGATTAATTTTAAGAAAAAAAACTAACAATGAGGGAACATGACAAACCAGAAAATCGTCAACTGTTATAAACTTTGAGCGAGAGTACATCTAATGTTTCTTTTGGTTTGTCAGGTCTAATTTTTATTCATTACTCTAAACAAACATTTGTATAAACGCGATTCCTGTCTGTGTTTGTTTCAAAATCAATAGGATGGTACACTTGAAATTCTTTTACTTTGATACTTCTAGCCATTTTTCATCAACTAAGAAGAGTTGCTTTTCATTAATAGTCATACAACATTTCGAATGTTTTAATACCTCGTGCTCGCAATTCATAATAATAAAACATTTTGATACTTTTCCACACTTAGATTTTCATTTTATGATACAGTAAAGCTAAAACGTTTAAAAACCCAGAGAGTACTTGTGGTGTCTTAAAATAACCAGTGCAAATATTAAAAGTATCTTCCAGGCTAAGAAGACAAACATCAAATTCAAATTAGCACGTAGTGGTTATACAAATTTGAACAGTAATCGTGTCGCATGGAGAAAGTACGGTGTTGACAAAAAAGATGGTGGGGAAAAAAAAGCAAAATGTTCCAAAAAGGTTGGTTGGCTAAAAATAGACTAGAATGCAGAGGAAGAAAGCTAACAGATAAAGGCATTAAGGCACACGTTTTGAATTTAATTTATTCTGTAAGATCTAACATACTCAGAGTTTGATTGAAACCTATAAAAAAAGAAAAAAATTATACAATAAAAACTTTGTTGGTGACGTGTAATATCAGGATTTCTTTTTTTTAAAGTTTTGTTAGAAAAAATTATTGAAAGAAATATTTCTCTCTGCACCAAATAACAACAATGACCCGAAATGATTCTGTAAAGTGAATAAGCTTGCTTAGTTAAAAACGAACAGTGTAAGTAAGTTTTTGAGTCAATAATCGCCATGGATGAAACCGGAGTATGTGTTGACATATTTCCATCAACAGGAGTCGATATCACCATAAAGAAAGAAATTTGTTTCAAAACTACAAACCACTAGTAGGTCAGAATTTCCAGCCCTGTTGCTCAAACTATACAGTACTTGTCAAATTGGATGAAATTACATCTGACGAGTATTCTATCAAGGTTGTCTTTTCTAAAGCTTATCTTTTTGGTCCAACTCTCTTCCTTCTTTACAATAATAATCTTTGAAGCTTGGTTCAATACTTCAACACCTATGCTGACGACACTACATTGTACTCTGACATTGGTTATAAATCTTTGCAGAGATAATTCATACTTTACCTTTATGCTGCAAGAGTTTGGGGAATGGAGTACCTGTTTTATTTCAATACATTGAAAACTTAATTGATGTCATTAATTACAAAGCTGAATCCTTATCTCTAACAACTATTCATGTTCTATACATTGATTCTAATGTTAACTGTTATGAGAGTGTCTCTCCTCCTGAGGAATGCCAATCTGTAAGTCTGGTTTGTTATTTCCTCTTGATCTTTCTTAGGATTCTTATGTATAGTCTGTTTCTAAGACTCCTTACAAGTTGGTGTTTTGTTTCGTGATAGAGAGTAATTTACCCCTAAAGTCTTTATGTATCTATCTAAATCTACCATTCTTCTTTTCATGGAGTACTGTTATCACATCTGGACAAGTGCTCCTTAATCTTACCTTTTTGTTCTTGATCGAATTCAGACATAATTACAGCTTAGCAGGTCCCAGTGTTACTATTATTCTGTCTGACAGTTAAAATTTAGCTTCTGTTGGTCCTTTCTATTGATATTATTATTAGAAATGTCCTAATAAGCTTCTATTGCTGTTATCAGTAGTTTGTTGAATTTCACGTAACGTGTGTCTTTTAAAATCTTTGTCCTAATGCCGTTATTCTCCTTCTTGTAATAAATTTATGAATGTAATTTTTTTGCTGAAAAAGCTAGATTGTAGAATTCTCTGCCTTTGATGAGATTTTCGTACTCAAATGACTTGAATGTGTTTGAGGGTAAAGTCATCTTTCATCTCGTCTCTTAAACTATTGTTTTCTTCTTCCTTCTACTTCATAGTTTCATACACTTAGTGTCTCCTTACCCTGTATACATTTTTGAAAAGAATATTATGTGATTTAGATGAAAGTTATTTCTGAACTTTTTCTATTTTCTGGCTTATCTTTGCAAGCAGTTTGATATAGCTCGCAGTTAATTGGTGTAGATCTATATATATATATATATATATATATATATATAAGATATGATAAGTTGGAAAGAATCAAAAAACTACACAGTCCATTTCTGGACTGTGTAGTTTTTTTTATTCTTTCCAACTTATCATATCTTATATTACGCTCTGCATTTATGTATTGAGCACTTTAATACGGATAACCGAATCGAAAGCTTTATATATATATATATATATATATATATATATATATATATATATATCTACATCAATAAACAATTTATTTAACCTATAATATATTTAACCATCGATAACATCTATTTTTGCTTTATCTTGAAATGCAGTTCTTGTTTCATCGTACTATTATCATTTATTAAGTAATTCACCATACTTTGTAGGCAGAAATACGTTTTGGTTGCGTAACCTTCTTTTTCTGAAATATTACATGGTTTGCTTAATTTTTCGCACTTTGTTCCCATTTCACCCTGATAAATGAGTTCTTTTCTAAAATAATCCTCTACCTCATATCACTCCCATATTGTCCATCACTTGTGACTGTCTGTGTTGGCGATCATGGCTTTCCAACGTTTTCTGTCTTTTGTGGCTTTCAGCAACTCTACTTTTGTAGTCTCGGCTGTCCTCCCCGCCGACACCTCCTTCTTCATCTTTGCATTTATTGACAATTGACGGTTTTTTAAGATTTTTAAAAGGTTTTTGAACGTAGTTTTAGCAATTCCTATCCTTCTTTTGATCTCTTTGTAACTTTATCAAACTTCTATTAACACGCTTCCTAGGTATTTAAAGTTTTCAATTTGTTTGATGGTGCTGTTGGAAATTTTAGAGAGCATTTTGGAATAATTACTAACTACAAGGCACTGTTTTCTTACAATTAATTGTTAGACCTTTTTGCTTCGCTAGCTTCTACAACTTTATGAAGTAACTTTTAAAGTTGTTCTTCTGACTTCGAGACAAGAACAGAATCGTCTGTGTAGCATATGTTGTTAATATTGTGCCAACGACGGTGATGCCTTGCAAGCCATATAATTCTCTCATTATAGTTTCACTATAAAGATTAAACAGGTCAGGTGAGAAAATACATCCTTGACGCACACCTCGTTTAATTTTCGTAAAGTCGCTAAGTTCATTGGCAGCTCTCATACATGCTGATTATGCCCAGTATAGGTTGTGCAGCAGTTTTAAGTCTTTCCCATCTATTTCTATGGAATGCATTAGCTTTAGACGTTTCTCATGTTTCACCTTGTCAAATGCTTTCGTGTAGTCAATAAAACACACTTACAAGTCTTTTTGCATTTCTATGGCTCTTTCGAAAATCATTCGTATCATCCAGATGACGTTCCGTGTGCCAGCATCCTCTACAAAACCACTTTGCCCTTCACCAATTTCTGCATTGATTTTACTGCGTGATCTAAACATAATAATATTTAGAATAATTTTTATGATTTGGCTCATCAGGCTCCTAATTCGCAGTCAATTGCTTTTTTGGTAGTGCAATGAAAATAGATTTACTCAATTCTTCTTGGATTTTGCCAGTGTCGTAGATTTTATTAATTACTTCTCTAAGGATGTCAACTCCAAATTCGTCTAATGCTAATATCATTTCTACTAATTACTATTAATTATCATTTCTAATAATTATTTCGTTATACTGAATAAATCCGGTGACAGAATACACCCTTGTCGTACTCAACGTTAAATTGATTTGAAAATCTGATTCTATTTCACCAATTCTCACATTTTCCCTCTCTTTCCAAAATCAATTTCTGATCACTCTTAAACTCTTACCTCCAATATCCAATCTCTTAAATATGTTAAATAGGTTCTCTTGTTTCACTCTATCCAATGTCTTTTCAGAGACTACAAAGCACCGGAAAAACTCTCTCTGCATTTATAAAGCTCTTTCCATTAATAATGTTAATGAAAAAAATCCATTTGTTGTACCTTTACTTTTTACGAAACTAAACTGTTTCATACTAACTTCTGGTCTTATTCTACTTCTAATCATGTTTACTATCACATCACACTGCAGTCTATTGTCTCAGGTATCCTTAATTTAGATTTAAATTTTGAGTTGTACATTTGTGGAACGACGTCGTCCGTGTGGTATCTTTTGTTTGCCAGTTAATGCACAATATCAATTCAAACTTCTCCAGGGACAGAAACATCACCACGGTAACCCCATCATCTCAATCTAGCTTACCTTTTTTATACCATTTATTGCTGCCCTTATTTCGTTCCCAGTTATGTGCATGCCTTCATCATCAAAATCCAATTTATTATCCTCTGCCAGGTCGTTATTAAATGATTCTTTGATGTATTCGTTCAACTTTCTCTCCATTTCCTCCATATCTCAACTGTTCTATTCGCTTTCTTAATTGCCTTTCCATTGTTATTTCTTTTGTTACATGTTAATTGCTTCACCTTTTCTTACATTTGCTGCAGATAACTCATATTAATATCTTCAATTTCCCTACATCTATCGTTCATCCATTTTTTCTTTCCTTTTACACATTTCCTTTGTATTAAAAAGTTCATCTCTCAATATCTCATTATAGTACTCATCTTTTAATGTCTTCTTTCTTCCGTTAGCTGTAATATATGATCAGTCATCCATGGTTGTTTAGCTTCTTTTTAACTAGTAGTATGATTTCATTACCATATTCTACAGCTGTCGCAAACTTCTCCTATATTGATGCCTGATTCTCAGCTTTCGCTACAACAATTAATAGCTGAAATCTATTCCTTACTCGAGCATTTTATTGCTCATTTATGGTGTTTTCTCTAAGAACACTCAGCTGTTGACTTGGTGTTCCTTGCTTATGCTTCATCTTTTTTAGCTTTGCTCTTATCTTAGCCACCAACGGGCTATGCTTACTACCACAGTCACTTCTCGAATACGTTCCTACTTGCATCACAAAGTTTATAAACCTTTGTTAACTGTGATGAAGTCTATCTGTTTTTATTTCTCCGTTTGGAGTCTTCCACGTCCATAAAAAACCGTCTTCCTCTGTTATTTCTCACTCCAAGTCCATATGGTGCAGCTATATCTCGTTTTCAGCCTTCACTAACCATAGCATTCATATCCCCCATTATAATAGACACCTCATCTTTCTTGCCTTAAAGAGCTGACCTTTAAATTTTACTAGAATAACTGTCCAGTCAGTCCACTATCCAAGAATACACCATTTACTATGCTTGTCCACCATCACTACAACATCCCTCTGTACAGAGTCACCATCAGAATAGGTGAGGGCATCCCCACTCAGAGCGTTCAAGCAGTCAACACCCGGCCATTTCACATCGCCCTAAACCCAAAAGGTCCAGTTATAGTCTTTTCTTTTCTTGTTCTAAGTTATCCTTTTTCTCTGCCTGGTATATAGTTCTAACATTCTACGTTACAAGCTTGATCTCCTTTTTCACGTCCTGTGGGTTTGGGAAACTGGAGCTGTCACCTGAT
Organism: Morbakka virulenta; assembly: GCA_003991215.1. NCBI lineage: Eukaryota > Metazoa > Cnidaria > Cubozoa > Carybdeida > Carukiidae > Morbakka > Morbakka virulenta. The sequence goes on along the minus strand of RDPX01000355.1, from coordinate 647,531 downwards.
GAGGGTCTCCTGTTCAGCAGCATGACTCTCGTTAACGCCGTCTTGGTATTGGATATTCATCTTCGTAGTGTTGAAATCGATGGTTTTATTTTGGTTAATACGAGGTGAGGTCCTCAGTTCTCTTCCATGCCGTATTATCAGCAGAGATCAAGCTTCCATCACGAGAATGTAACCTAGACTAATGCTGGAGGATGCCAGTTCCCTACACGGAGAGAGATTGAAAATAGATATGTTTAATTACCCTAGGGCTGGTAAAATTTATTTAAAGAACAAGTTTTCAAAGGAACACAAATATTTTCAGTGGCAATTTAGGTTTCTTTAAAAAAAAATTTTGAAGTCCATCCTTATTACATAGCATTTCATAAACAGATTAGCTAAGCACAAAAAGTATTTTAAAATATTGCCAATCAGAGGTAAAGTTAAAAGTATATTGATGCAACTGATTCTAACTTTTAAAATAACTGGAAAAACAAGAATGCAAGGAAAATGTATCAATAGAATCTGTGATACTTTTAAACACTATAAGAACAAGAGAACAAAGAGTAGAAGCAATATTTAAACTGTCCTTCTTACTTGATCAATTATTTCTATTGTCAATAGAATCGCGATTAAATCCTATTTCCAAATAATGAATTCAACATCCCATGAATAAACTTATGGTGACAATCGAAATATTGGATCACATCGAAGAAGAATTCTAAGATATTGTCCAAAATAAACTTCTTTGACGTCATTTGCTTTGTTGCCTGTTGGCCTGGATTAAAATATTAATCACAAAGATTGAATGTACCACAACCAAAGACAGGGGTAAAATTTAAAGCCGGACTTTGCCATAAAATCCTTTTCTTATCTGCTACTAAAATATTGACGGGTCTAATAGCTTCTACAGTCAATCAATGTTAGACAATAAATCCGAAAACACGAACAGAGTCTTAATAGTAGAGAATGGAACGATTTCACAGTTCATTGGCGTCAAAATAAAAGAATAAATTGCATAAAATATTAAGTAACTATTTTATTCTGTTTAATTCCAATGTTTTTTGGATGCAAAGATCTACTAAAAGCTGTTTTTGTGCGCTGTAGTAAGCTATCTTCTGCACGTACAAATTAAATATTAATATTGTAAGAGCAGGTAAAAAGTAGAAGTTGCTAGTTGTTTGTTTGGTTACCTTTCTCATTTAATGAAAGAATAACGACTTAAATAATTCAGTTCTAGTTTGTTTTTTTATATCGTTTTTATTAAATATTATTGATTACTGCAACTCACTAAAAATTCACCCATTTCAAATATTTGAGTGTATATGTTAATTACAACACAATATTTCTTTGATGCGTTTCCTTGGATATGCTCTTAAGAAGGGTCTATCCTTTTTTTGGTTAATTTTCTGGTTCCAATTTTATGAGTATGTTTTTGCTTTTAAAGGAATTGCTTGGTAAACAGAAGGGATTTAAATCTGATATAGTTAAATCAATGGTTTAATTTATGTCTCCCAGAAGGGGCTCTGGGGTGGGTCAGGGCTCTGAGGTTGGTCAGTAAGAAGTACTTTTAAAACTCAATTAATCACGTCATACAAAAATGCACGTGTGTGAAAGCTGTAATATATAAATATCATAAGATTGTTTTGCATTAAACGCGATCATCAGTGTATACACAATGGTAACACCCATTTAATCTAGACAATATATTTTGGTATTTGCTACCATCAGGTTTAAATTGTATATCATATCTAAACAACTGAATGGAAACAGTCTGTACTTTTATTAAACACATATCATAGCTTCAACAACTCTTCCCATCAAAATTTTCAAAAGTATCGTATATTTTAAAAGTAATTCCAGTATAAATGAATTCACTAGAGAATAATTAGCGGCCCTTAATCAATGAGTTACAACTATATTTTTATGGTAAGTGGCATGCTTTTGAGGACGTTTTGACCATAATGGGGCACAGTACTCTCCAACACTATAACAGAGTGCTACTGCGGACGTTTGAAGTACTTGTTGTGACGCTCCCCAAGAGGTGCTAGCCAGTTTCCAAAGGAGACAGTTGCGTTTTTCTATTTTGTTTATTCAGATCATTTTCTACCCACCGCAAACAGATCTAAAGTTGAAAAACCAGTTTTGTCAGCAGTTTCGTCATACATTGCAAAACAGAAATTTCCATTATTAATATCGCAGGCCTTTTTAGAAGCCATACGTTTCTCATCTGGTATCTTATCTTATATTTATTTCTTTAGTCTTTTGAACCTAATACTTTCAGGTGTGGATTTTCTTTCCTGCGGAGTAGGTGTAAAGGTATGGAATTGGAATAGTTGTTATCTCCAGTTTCTCCCAACGCTAATGCTCAACAACCCAAAACAAAATTTATGTTCAACAAACTGCATGCGTGTACAGTCGATGTATTTTATCTGCCACATGCTCAACAATCTAAAAAATTATTTTAAAACGATCATTCGCTTCTTCGTGGCAATGTAAAGAAACACTCCTATCAAAACCATAGTTCTCAGTAGAAGCATAGGTCATATATCCAAATGTCATACTCTTTTTTATGTCCTTTTCAAGTAGAAGAGAACAGAGTTGTGTTGGTTGTGACCCTGTGAAGTAGCTAAGCATTTCAGTTCTCGTTATTGGACCCAGTCCCATTGAATCATCAGATGTCTCTTCAGAAAATTAAGGTGCAAAAAGATAAAATTTGCTTGAAACACTCCTTCCTCTTTCAAGAGATTAACAAGAAAATAGAGATTTTGTTATGATATTTAGCACATAGATATACTCTTTTATTCGTTTTGTAATTTTGTGAAAGTTTTCAGCTTTAATTGAATATGATAAGCACGTTGTGGAGTCCATATTCGCAAGGGAAATATATTAACATGAGCATCGTCCCAATTTTGAGACGACATTTCAAAAATATAAACTTTTTCAACTCTGAACTCATTTTCTATTTGAAATAAACACATATTATCAACAGCATTTCATTCAACTTTGTTGTTTTTTATTTAGGAGAGGAGTTTGAATTGACAATACAACGTTTGGGTTTACCCAGTAATTATTTTTCCATCCTATTGTTTTTGTACTTGTAATTTCATGCATTCGTCAGCGCTCACGTTTTCTGATGGATAATGTGAACCCTGAGCTTGATCTCGTTTCTACATTGCAAAATCAGGAAATAATAAGGCCACCTTTTGTCATCTAATTGTGTCATAAATACGTGGAAAGACAATTTATGATAATTTATGCATTTTTGTACTTAATATTGATTGGTTACTTGTTTAGGTTTTATTGTTTTCAATAGATAAATAAGAAAGAGTTTTAAGAAAAGTTTCACACAGTTTATACATATATATATAAGTAATTATAGTTATATATATATATATAGTTATATATATATATATATATATATATATATATATATATATATACTCAATCTGCAGACAGTACTGTTTCGTCCTTTGTGGGCTCATCAGTGCAGCACAGAGCTTCTGAGACATAACTCTTTGGTCATATTGCCGGAGCAAGCACAGCTTAAAGAGTAATTGTGGGATCCTGTCAGAGTGCTCAAACCACGCATGCGTAGTGAGCATTGCATTACGCTAACAACAGGTTCCCAAATCTCAGATAGTGTGCTTTACCAAACTTTCGTAAGGGAGCGTAATATATATATATATATAGTAATTTTTACGAATTCCTGGATCGATTTTTTCAGAAAAAAAGCACATATCTCTAATAAAGCTTGCTTGTGTCTTGAAGTTGAAAGATAAAGTTTAATGGCTTTTTCATTTGAAAGATATCTGTGCATTTTACCAAATACCGAAAGGCAGTAATTTAGTATGACTTTAGTAAAAACTAAAGCTGTACTTTATCATTTAAGGATTTCAGGAATTGAATACACTTTGATGTTGTGAGTTCAGTTGACCACAGTCATAAGATATAACTCCGGTTTATGTTATACCTCTGTTGATTACCATTATTTGTCAAGAACTATTCTTCTTGTCGGTAAGCAGATGATAGAGAAATGGCCCTCAAAATATGATTTATAATAAATCATTCGCTTTACAATATGAAAAATAAACCACATTAATACGCCCAGTTATATAATTGAACAAAACCTTGTCAGGTGTGATGTATGTGAAACATTTTCATTTACGAGGAATAAGACAACGTCAAAGTGGTTTTCTCAGTGTGATTCACTCACTATTTTTAATCAAATTGATCCACAAAACAGCAAGATCCTAGACAAACAATATATTTTGTTACAACTCATGTCTTTTTTTTTAACATCTGGGGTTTTAAATACTCCTAGAAATGATTCAGTGTTAAAGTTTAGATTTTTTGGACAGTGATGTTGACTTATTCTTACTGTTTGTCTAATCTATTCCGACGGGTTGCATTTCAAAACATCGGTCGCATTAAAACGATATTTTGAAAGGAATTACCTCAAATGAGATCACAACACTTTAGCTATTGGGGATGATTTGCATTTTAAACAAAATCAGAAATGTTATTTATGTCGCCGTGCTATTTGCTACGGACAGTGCACAGTATGGATACCTTAAATGTTGGGTGAGGTTAAAACAGATGTAAGTTGAAGAGTTTAACAATGTTTTAGAGGTCACAAATGCACTATGTATAGAAACATGTGTGATTACAGAGGAAATAGAATTTGCGGCTAAACACCGAAGTAAATTCTATAAAATTTTAGACCCTGGCTATGGGCTTCTTAGACTTGGCTTTAGATCTCTGGTTAGCTGTTGATAACAGGAAAAAAGTATCAGAAAACAGGGTTAGTATGTAAACATTATCGGTATAAAATTTGCCGAACAAAGGAGGTACTGTTCCAGTATCCACTTCTTTTGTACTCTTAGTATATAAGCCGTTTCTCAGCTTTTACTTTCTTCAAAAAATCTACTAAAAAATATGTATTTTTTTTACTTGACATCACTTCCTCTCTCAGCCTTAGTTTTCTTCATATTAAATTATGATTTGTCATCGTGCAATTTGTTATCGTGCATCGTGTTAGAGAATGCCAGATGGTGTGTTGTGTATTCTTTGCTGCAGTGCTTTCCTTTAGTTGTTTCAACAATTGTAGTCACCCAAGGATTATTTTGATGAGTTATCCAGAGCTTTTAATATGTCCAAATTAAAGAATGGGCTAAAAATAAAGTGAATCACAATATTCTAACAATATCTGAAACAACACGTAAACAAAATCATTTATATATATATCAGAACAGGGGTAACAAACAATTAGAACCCGTGCAGGTTCATAGCCCCAAACGTCTTTTCGTACCTCCTTCAAATGTCTTAGACGTAACAACTTCCACCATGTGTAATATTTATATCTAATTGTTATATTGGTTAATACTAGGGGAGGCTCAATTGCAAAAGTAATATAAAAACACTGAAATAGTTATAAATTTTTAATCCAAATATTTATTTTATTGAAACTTAAAATTTCCTTTCAATGAAGAAATACAATTACATTTTTAAACAACAGGTCGAAAGAAGTGAAAACGAATCCAATTCCAATTTCTAATAAAAATTTTAAATGTGAGTGTTTAATAGCAGTGTCTTGTTGACAAAATAACCTCAGAATTAATCTTGTAAAGTAGCTGATTTAGGTTGCTTCTTAATATCTGCTAAAGCAAGAGGTTGAGAACATTACAACTTTGTTCAATATTAAAAAGCCGAAAGGAACTGTGAGGCTGTGCTTCTATAATTCAAAATCAAGAGCTGAACAAATTTTCGAGATTGTCAACAACATTCCGATATTGGAAGAACTTTAGTGATACTTATCCAATTTTGAATTAAAATAAATGTTGAAAAAGAATTCAAGAAGAGAATTGAAAAAATACTTTCATTTTCTGTGAAAGCATGTAAAAATAACCGAGAACAATTTGCTTTTGACTAAAATTCAATGCAAATGAATTTGATTATTAATTGCTTCTGAAGCTGCTAATTCAAAGGAGAACAAAAAGAAATCATTTTTGGTCTAAAGAAGCAGTGGATTGTCTTTCATCCTCTTTGTAGTTGCATAGAGAATCTCTCACCAACTGGTAAAGTATAGATTAATAGCAACAAAAAATGGCGTATTTAAGCAACAAAAAAGAAGGGACGAAGACAGTATGTGGAATTACACTCATATACACACGTCAATACGCTTGCAAATGCATGATCGTCGACATCCGTCGGACATGACACATAAAAACCACTGTTTTTCAGTAAATCATATAAGATTGTTGACTACTTTCATTTCTTTATTTCACTCATTAATCAAAATATTCTTGGCTTGTCATTTCTCATTCTATACTTTGGGTCCATTTAAGTACAAACTAAAAAGTTTTTCTGGGAAAAAACAGGAATTTAATAAAAGTGATTTCAATTGTAGGATGCGAACTACTCTTCGAACTTCGAACTACTCTCTGAAACTAACATTCTTTTTCTTTGCCTTTGGGCGTTATCTCGTTAGGGCTCGCCACAGCCGATCAGCCGTTTCCAGCCTACTTTGTTTGTCACATCAGTATCCCTTGCATCAACAGCCTCCATATCTCTGTCAATCACTAAAAATATGTATATATTTTTATATATACATATTTTCAGTGATTGACAGAGTATAACGCTCCCTTACGAAAGTTTGGTTGAGCACTCTATCTGAGATGGGAACCTGTTGTTAGCTTAATGCAATGCTTACTACGCATGCGTAGTTTGAGCACTCTGGCAGGATCCCATAGTAACTCTTTAAGCTGTGATGGCTCAGGTAACATGGCCAGAGAGTTATGTCTCAGAAGCTCTGTGGTGCACTGATGACCCCACAAAGGGCGAAACAGTACTGTCTGCAGATTGAGTATATATTTATTTATGTATATATATATGTATATATAAATGTATATATAAATGTATATATATAAATGTACATATATATATATGTATATAAGTGTGTGTGTGTGATTGAGTGTGTGTGTTCCCTATCATTACTCGTAATGGCATATGTCGTTCGTACTTGCAAATTATTTTCTGTTTATAATATACATGTAATATGCATTCTAACCAAAACTATGAATCGAGATTATTTTCTGATATGGTATATTTATCACAAACACTAGTAAGTTTTTTTGCACCTAATCTTTAAACGCTGAATGATAAGTTTAAAGGTATATAATGGAAACCTACTTGAAATATACAATGAAGCTGAGAAGCATTTCTCGAGTTACAGCATGTTCTTATACTAACATTAAAAGTGCAATTTCAATAAGGATGTAAAATTAATTTAAAATCTATTATCAATTTTCTCGACTAAATAACTTAAATGAAAAATGAAACCCTGAATAGGTCAAAGCTCGTTTTTATAAACGCCTGTCGATTCCTAATTAAAAATTAATACCAACAATAAAATACAATAAAAACAGCACTCCAGGGCTGATAAGATAATAAGAAAAAAGAAAGCTCTTTCAACTTTCAAATCACTAAACATATAAGATTATGAGGCTTTTTTTTATCATGCCAGAATTTGACCTTGAACGTTCAGTTAAGGGTTTTCCAGTAATGTAATCTCTCATTTGGTTTTAAGCCAGAATTTAATTATATTGTGTAGAATACTAGGACCAGTAGAGTTGTTCTTGTCTATCCACTGCAATTCTTTGTTAGGCTTTAAGGTAGGGAAACCAACTTCCTACTGCATATCCAGGTGTAGTGATTTTATCTTAAAAAGATCGAGATAGTAATGTTAGTGTTGATGTAAGCAAAGACCTATTTACATTAATAAGAACTCTTCGCACCACTTTGTGTTGATAAAAAGTAATTTATTGAGACTGAGAATTTAAATGGCATAAACAAATTTTAGAAATACAATTATTCTTTGTTCTAAAGATATCTGATTTTAACTGACACCACTTTCTTAGAACTAATTAGAGGTCACAAAGTTCTTAATATGCAAAGCAAAATAAACAGTCATTATTTACATGAGCGAACTTTGTTTATCAATATTGACAAACGTAGAGCACGTATTTGTGATTTCTCAATCATAGAAATTGTGATCATGTAAGCAACATATATGAATAACCACTGTTTTTTAAAAACATGACAGAAATCTTGTTCATTTCAGAGAAAATTTATTTACATCGAAAGAGAAATTATGGGACTGCACCTTAAAGAAACCTAAACGAGTAAAATTGGAGAAAGAAAATGGATTTAAAAAAAAATAGATGAAAGAGGACTAAAATAGGTATGAAATGTGTAAGGAGCTTTTAATATCTGAGAAATACATCGAGTCTCTGACGGTTATTGCAGCTTCAAATCAGTAGATAAAAGTAACCTTTCTGCAAGAATATAAGGTCAGCAATCTGAAAAGAGATAGTAATCTAGATATGAAAGCAAATTCTTTGCTGTTCGACACCATGAAACTGGTCTAAGAGGGTGGGATTTATGCCAAGTTATTTTTATGCATAATCAAACTTTTCCAAGGTCAAACTTATGCCAAATCAAATTTATGCAAAATTAAATTGATGCAAAGTTAAATTCATGCAAAATTAAATTTATGCAAAATTAAATTCATGCAAAATTAAATTGATGCAAAATTAAATTTATCCGAAATTAAATTTATGCAAATCTTTAATTTATCCCTTTTTTAGTGGAAGACAACTAATAGCTGTATGCAATATCAAAAAGGTTGTCAATATTTAGACTGGCGAACATCTGGCATAATTTTAGCTTTACTTTTGTTTCTGTGCTGCTCAACTATGTTTTGAAAATGCTGTAGAATACAAATGTCTTAAGGTCTGATAATAAAAACGTAATGTCTAATGTCCACAAGTCTAGATATCAGTCAAATGAAGTTTTACCTTTAAAGTTGAAATACTAAAAATGCTCTTCACAACCGTCATTGGTATAAATGATATCGTCACTACTCGTATAAAAAATGCTCTTGCTTCTACTACCTACAGTAAACTTGTGAACCTGCTCTATTATTAACCTATTTTTCCAAATGAACTTATACGTACAATGTCCTTGGAACAATGAACTGAAATACATTTTTTGGATAAAAAAAACAACTTGTGATTTGTCAAAAGAGTATTGGTGATCACAAATTTTAATATAAGCTTTTAAAATTTAAATGCTGGTGAGTTTCCAGGTAATTACCCTGCTCTTACTTAGCATTGGTTAATTACATAAAACAAATCGTGTCTGGTGCTTACATAAGGGAAAACCCTTGTGCTTATTGAGTTCAACCAAGAAGACAGAGCAAGGGTATTGCCAAATTATTAACAATAATTCGTTCACAGATGGTATTGATTACTAAACTAGAAATGCAACATTAATTTTGAGGTAAAATTAATTGTCTGAGGCAATTTTGCTTTACATTTAAGAGCTGTAGAGAACAGTCAGGTTCAACTTCTTTCACTTTAGCTTTGTAAAAAAAGTATTTTATTGATGGCCTTCAAGTATATTAAGCAGACAGTCATTAAAATAAGTGGACCCTCTCAACCCTTTTTGTTTTTCTCATTGACAAAAAGCCCCAGACTCTTGGCTTCTCATTCGGACTCCTATTCCTTTTGAGTGCCAGCGAAAAAGCTTTTGAACAAATTAAAATTAATTTTAATTGCGATATTAAAAGTCTATTTAATGAATTTTTATAGTTTGTTTCCAAGCCATTTGACAGAACAACTGTTCATTTATTCTATATATACTCCATTTTGAAGAAAGAATTGCTAGAATTTTCTCAATGTAAGCTTATACTTTATAATTAAAACATTCTTAAAAAGAAACTTTTGCACCCATGATTAGAAAATAGACAATACTACATCACCATAAGGATTTGCTAGATGCAGGTTATGTTAAAGCTTATCCTAACTATATTAAGAAAGAGCTTACAACCCTAAAATTTGAAACTTGGCATTATGGCAAGGGGTATACAACCGTGGAAAGAGACAAATATTTTTTACCTGCAATTCCTGACTTTCGGCATAAACTAGCAAAAAGACTAAAGGAGACACCATTTAGGGTCAGGGATATCTAATATTAAAAATCACATTGTTTGCTAACATGTAGAAAATTGTAGCTATTCTATATCTAGTTGGTTTCTCAAGTACCAAAACTTAAAAGTTTATGCAAAATAAAACATACAGTACACCCATATAGTGAGATATTAAAGTTCAGAAGTTCAGATATAAAGTTCAGACTTTTCAAGTTATTAGAGAAATATATTGAAGTTCTTTTTTATGTTAATTGTTATAGTGCCGTCAATATTAAGTCTTTTCTCCTTTCCAGCTAAAAAAACATGAAAACTGAAACTCCAAGGACTTTGTGTCCTACAATATTTCTAGAAAAGGCAATAAGCGTTGAATTCTGTATTGGAAAGCCCAATTAATAGATAGTCTAGGACATACTGTCATCAGAATGTTGCAGGAAAGAAAAAGAGGTATTTTCAAGGATGTTTCAGGTCAGATGGTCAATGTTATAACAATACTCCCCTAATTGAAAAGACATTAAATAAGGTTGACAAATGTCCTCTGCTAAGACTGATGGTCAGAAAAAAGTCTATTCCTACCATTTCAGAAATCGCAGAACTTGGTTATTCTCTTTGTTGGTAAGACAGTCAGATGTATGCACTAGATGACGTCATTTATTTACACTGATTTGATCTCTTATTAGTGTCAGGTTAATAATGAAACAAAACGAGAATTTTCAAATGTACCAGGAATGGTGAAGTAGGAAAACTGGACAGCTCTGCAAAAGAAAAGAATTCAAAGCTGTAAATAAATGAATCGTACTGCTTTAGAAAATGGTTCCTTACTCTACCCATACACGCAGATTTTTTAATTGGTTTTCTTTTTTTTAATGACAAAGAAACAAAGAATATATCCATTAAGTCTATAAAAATGTAAAAAGTCGATAAAACAAGAGATTAGAGTTGAGGTTATGTTTACAAAACATTCAAATCATATAATACAAGAAAGCATTTAGAAGCCAAACAGTTCCACAATCTAGCTGTTCTTGGAAAGAAATTACATTCAAAGAAAGATTTATTTCAAAAAAGAGCAACTAGTTTATTGATTGATTGCTGATTGATTAGATGGATTGGTTTGATTGTCTTCTTTAGGTCATTATTATGGCTCATTGCTTTGGGCAGTATCTCAACCAAGCACTCGATATCGGTGCAATACTGTTTAATTCTACTTCTATGCAGTATACCTAATTTGCTGTGTGCCGAAGTAGAAGTCCTAAAAACATTTTGTTTACAATGCATACTTTTATTAATGATCGCAAAAGAAAGTTAGTGTGATTAAACCAATCACATCAAATAAAAAAATTTAAATGAATATACATCCACTTTATTGAAGACAAATCTGACATTGATCTACCCATATGATACTTCATCAAACTGAAAAATGAAAATAGCCATGGAACGTTCTATCAAGCATACCTGGTGATATATTTGTGGTTAACAAGGCAGTAAAAGTAAGAGTGGTAATAGTAACAGCAGTTACGAATAGGGAAGAAATAGTAAGAATAGTTGCAGTAAGCGTAGAAGCAAAAACATTTCTGGAGTAGAAAAGGTAATAGTAAGGTATAACATTAAATGTAGTAATAGTAAGGGTAATAATAGAAATAAAGTTTAGAGTAAGAGAGTTACAAGTCAAAGGAAGTGTGAACACAGAAAAACGTAGACGCCATTTTGATTAACGACTGAAATAAAACTTTTTATTGAAATGCCGTAAATTGGCGATAATGTAAACACGATGTAACAAAGATGGCGGGCGAAGTAGCGTAGGCAACAAGAGTAGTAGTATTGAAAAGAAATATTGAAAGTATATTAAAAATAGATATAAAAATAGTAAGTGCAATAAAGAGAATGTAGTAATGATATGAGCAGTAACAGTAATAACGATTATAATAAGTGAACTAAAAATAGAAATAGTAATAGTATTGAAAGTGAAAGTAGAAATAGCAACCTTAAAAATTATTTGATATAATATTAAAGATAGTAATAGTAAGAATTGTTATCGTAATTGTTGTTGTATTTAGAGTAAAAGGGTGAAAATGAGACAAGTCGAAATCGATATAATGAGAATAAAAAAGTAATTGTAGAAGTAAATGTAGTAAGAGTAATAATTAATGTAGTAATAGAAATGGCAGTACAATTAAAACGAATGAAAATGTCATTAACAAAAGGAGAAGTGGTAAAAATAAAATTATTGATCTTTAAATAAAATAAGGGTTTCATTAATGATAATATTTAAATTATTGGTAGATTATTGGTAGATGTGCTAAATATTAAGAGTAAATGTAGTAACTATACAAATATTAAAGAATTTAATGGTAAGTTATAGTAAATAGTAAGAGTAGGAATAGTATAATTAGCCGGGGTTTCTTCATATTGTTTATGAACCTTTCATCATCATCTTTAAATAATTCTTTCTAGTCAACTTCATTTAATCTTTTCTGTCTATAAGTGGATCAATCTATTTTCAATTCGTATGTTTATTTAGATTGTTTAGTAATTATCAATTTCTCTCTCCCTTTCTCTCCCTCTCTCTCCCTCTCTCTCTCTCTCTCTCTCTCTCTCTCTCTCTCTCTCTCTCTCTCTCTCTCTCTCTCTCCCTCTCTCTCTCTCTCTCCTCTCCTTTTCTATCTCTCTCTAGTTCTTT